>OX465581.1:101958965-102153301 GCA_950022655.1 Alentia gelatinosa
TGGCTCAGATATGGTCGATACGATGCACCTTCCGATAAAAAATCAAAATTGCATCGGAAGGTCACCTAATATCGGGGCAGTTGACCACGTTTCTGCGATTAGATACCGATAAAAATCCAATACAATGCGTAGTGGATTGGCATGTCTAGACATATGTCTACGATTTTGCATCTTCCCGATATGTCTCCGATATTTGCTTTTTGTATCGTACCATATCGGGAGGTCTAATTTTCTATCGTAGTAGGTGGACGCCAGGCCTAACCAAACCCCGAACCATATTTACCAAAGAAAGTGTGCTGTGTCTTTCCACTTTATCCTCTTTGAGTCCCAAAAGCGTGGCCCTCTTGGACTAGTTCCAACTCCCAGTTGCCCCTACCTCTGTCTGTTGTATTGCATGTTCAGTTCCCAATCGACAGAAAATCTGGAGGAGCGAGGACTGATCTTAAACTCGAGTGAAGGCACTCTATAGGGACTTGTACTTGAGTGTATTTCTAAAAATACGAACCACCAAAAGTCTCACCGGTCCGGTCACTCCTCTTAAACTAGAATATCTTGTCTATGCACCCACTGTATCCCTTTTAACACAGACTACAAGTACTCTCAACAGGGTTTACCCTATCTACATTTTCCCCGTAGCAATGTGTATAAGCTGGCTGCACGTTGGCTGTGCAATTTGACAATGCTGAACCCGAATCTATGGATATAATTGTAACATAAATGATTCCTTCCTTTTTAGTGGGGATATTCCATATAAATACAAATATCAGATGAATCGTAAACAATGCTATTCAGTCGATGTGAGTGTTGTTAGTCATTTCTGCTCTTTCAATCTGAGATATTTTGCCATAGACTCGGACTAGATGAGATTTCCCCCATTTCCAAATGTAGAAAGTTGCTTATCCGCTCAATGTGATAGCCTTATCCGTATTATTCAGATAGTCTTCATTCGACAAAACTTTCACTCAGCAAGTATTTTCTCAGCCAACACATTCACTATATTCTATCAGCCACGCCCACACCATTCAAAGTCTCTGCTTGTCTCATTTCCATCCTCACCAAAACAACATTCCCATCTTTCATCCTTCCTTCCGCAACTCACTGAAGGATCCCCTAGTTCCAGTGGCTGCAAGTCGCTACCCTGATCGTCTATGGTATGCAGATGTAAACACGAAGATAACCCCAAAGGTCAACTTCTGTCTGATACTTATTAGTTACACTTTGAACTTAAGTGCAACCATATTGATTTCATTTAGGGGTCATCCTACAATATTAATCCATGTTCCCCTGGTGTGCATTAGAAACGTTTCACATGTTCCCTGGTATTACAGTATCCATTCCCTGTTTGTCAATGGTCCATACGTTTAAATATACATGACTCAGATTCAATCAACGCTTCTCGTCGTTCGTCTATATTACAGTTAACGTGGAAAAGGTGCTTCTTCCTGCAATGTCTGTTGACTAATAGGTAGGGCCTCCCTGATCAATGTCAGGGATTGACCACTTCTGAAGATGTACGCCCTAATTACTGGTCTCAGTGATGGACACAGCATGTCTGAGCCAAACAGAATGGTCTTAATGATAGCCTTTCTCGCTCCGTCTGAGAGCTCACCAAGACCGCCAATTCTTTATCTTTCTCGAAATATTCTGCCGTGCTTTCATTCACATCAAATTACCTTTTCGAGAAACTGCTTTTTATTCCTACAAAGTTCCGTCAATTAATCGATAGTAGACTATTATGATATACAACTAGTATCATGCTTCCATCTAATATGCTGTGGAACATTTCTAAGTTGAAATCTGTAATTGCATCTGTATATAAGTGAATTATGGATTTACAAGAGAAGATAACCAATTTAATTCATAATGAAATAATGTTTTCATGCATTCTACGTCAGTTGAAAACTGATTCTGCTTGCAAAAGACGTCTTTATTATAATTTATATATGAGTCCTTTCTATCTCTGTACCGAATGAACACGAAAGAGCGAAAAGGTTCAAGATTAGTGCCTCATATGTCAACGTTATTGTCCTCACTGAATCCAAAGAGAATAGATTTGCCTATACCCTTTTCTGCATGTATGCCCTATTGGGCAATTATTCATCAACGATTCAGCATAATCTATGCAGCTGCAGAGGCAAAGCCCTGTGGGTGAACAATTAGAAATCTTTAAAGACAATTGAAAATAACCATAGGCTCTTTTTGGGTCTCCTCCAGAATAAAGTCATATTTGTTGGGTGTAAATAAACTTTTCTCATTAAGTGACAGCCATTCCTGTCGAGAGTCAACTTTCCGTTGGTCACTGGGGTCATTCAGGAGTTTCTCGTTTCACGGGTGCGCAGACGTATGTCGGAAACCACGTGGTCATCAAACAAGGAGGCAGTGAATGTAGGAGACAGCGAGCTTTCATATCACCAGGGGTGCTGATAAACAGGGTTTGGCTCGACCCTACTAAACCTCTCTGTGACAAACTGTAACCAACAAGTCATCTAGGTGGCGACCCCGATCTCCCCTCCACTGGCACAGTGTCTTGGCGCGCGATCTGAACACCGCCGCACTCCGATCAAGGGACAGGTTGGACGATCAGACTGCGTGCACAGGCGACGCCCCCCACTTCCCCCTCGTCAACTCTCTTCCAGCAGGCCAGGGGCCAGCTGGCTGCAGCCAATACGACCCCCACCCATCCACACGCACCACCCCAATAGCTATACAGGATGAATGCCTGCGTCGCAACAAGCCACCACAGGTACCGCATTCCATTGGACGTGGGGCGTGCTGTGGTGGGAAGGGAGACTTCAGGGACTTGAAGAGTACAGGACGCGCCAGTGCTATCTGATCAGACCATTGTAACGCGGCCAACATGGGCTCCCTACCCTGATGGCCGCGGGGAGGCGGGGACAGTGGGCGCGGGTCCCCGGGGGCGTCCACGAGGACGCCGGCCCTGCCCCGCCGGGACCTTGGTGCCGACGGCCCGAGAGCGGCGCCAGACGCGGAAGCCAGCCGCACGTGATTAGGAAGCCACAGAGGAAGCCACGGCGAAATGGAGTAACGATCGCCCACTGCTTATCAGGGCGGTGCAGATCAGCGGGTCGCCGGGCTGAAATTGAAAGCGGCGAGCGGTATCTGGCCGCGCTCACAGGTGTGCCCGGGTGGGAGGCGATGGAGCCCGGGGATCCATTCACAGAACACAGGCCGGCGGATCAATTTGATCCCTCAATGACAAGAGATAACAGCCCCCGATAGGCAGGCCACCCCCGTGACGTATACCTCACGTGGGTCGCCTTGATAGACCGTCATTAAAACACAAACCCCCCGCAGGCCACATTCACCGACCCACCCTCCACAACCCCAACGGCCACCCTCCCCATCTACAACCCTGCTACCGGGCTCGTGACTTGTTTTCCCGCTGCTTTCTGCTGCCCGTCACCGAGGGGCAGCCGCTATGGGCAGTGTCCAGACAGATAACAGCTCTGCCTTCAGCGCTCCTGATGCTATCGCCATGTAAAACAGCCAGCAGGGTCCGCGCGTGTATCAGGGCTTGGATCGCCTTGCTTGGCCGGTGGTGCCTCCATACAGAACCTCAATGACCCTCTCACGTCCCCCCCGCATCACCCGCACCCGACCCACCCAGTGTCTCCACCGAACCTGCTGAACCGCACTGAGCCTCGTCACTGCCGACCTCTAGAAGCCCGGAGAATCCGGCGCTCGGCCTACAGCAGACGGAGGACACAACCCTCTCGTTTCCCCCATTACACTGACATATGATGATAAATGCTGAAGGAATAAACCGGGGCTGGGATCTGGTGTCTGTTGGCTCGAGTACGCGGGTGATTGTCGTTTTATTACCGCGAGGTCAAGTCTGCAAATCGGCTACTTAGTAGCACTGAGCAGCTGAGAGGGTAACCAGGATCAGCCAACACATTCCAGGCCACCATTCACATCATCCACACGTTTGTCTTTTTTTAGTTCTTTCGTTCGTCTTGATATGTTTGACCTTCCATAAATTATTACAGGAGGCAGCTGATACGGTTACAGTTCAGAATTCCACACATTTCTCGTTTAAATATATTAACCTCAGTGTTGTAATACCACACGGATAGTATAGTTCTTACCTCGGTGCTGCATTTTAAAGTTTTAGAATTTACGTAACAAATATCACGCGTTGTGTTTATTCTTTCAATTTTCAATGTAGCACATCAAGTCCCTCTTTATATCTCATTAGCAACCAGAGGTTATGAAATTGCAAGCGTGGTTGCATTTGCCTATTTATATGCTATACATTCAAATTTATCTAGTGCATTATATCAACACAACATTAAATCTCCAGCAGCATAGATTACATTTAATATATGAGTATGTTTTATCCTGGCCACATGCAGAGCCTGCCTGGCAGTTATATTGGTGCTCAGAACCCCCACTTGGAGCAGTTCATTTTTCAAGCAGAGCCCAGCGTCACCGTTCAAGAGCTAGCATATACAAAATTGACGGAGTCTCTGCTTGGAGACTCAGCCGAAGCCCCCCGTCAGGGCAATGATGATGACAAGTGGCCGACTCCAGCACCGTGGTGGCGCTGCGAATCGCGCTCCAGACCCCCTGCGAAGTTTGGCGCGCCTCGCGCAGTACCCGGATGAGGAATGGCGGCCAGCATCTGGCCGGGGGTCATCTGCTTGCTGTCCTTACCTGCGAGCGGAAAGCAGCGGGGCATCAAATAAAACACGATCTACAGGCAGGTGAATGGCCATTGCCCCCGGAGTAGCGTGTACAAGCCTGCCACGGGGTGGAAGGGGCGGGGGGTGGTCGGGGCTCAGACGCCGTCGGAGGCGAGAGACCATCCGACGACTTTTACCTGCCAATGAGATGTATGTTGAATTGCAGGCAAGCCGACACTGCGCGTTAAGAGTGGCTTCTTCATTGCAGAGTTTTGAATATCTTTTTGCTATCGCTGTTGTTCCCTCCAAATTAATTTCTATTTGATCGCACATCTTTCTGTTCTAGCTCCATTCATATATGGTATATGCACTGCAAGGATAGGTGGTTTAGTTTTTATTCTAAGTAATAACACAGTCGACACACAAACAGTTTTAGCCCGTCTACTAACCAGGTATTGCAAATGGTAATACATCGGGATCTAGTAAGAAATAACGTGACTCTTTCCTGCAGATGCCAAGTTCCAATTTTGCGCTCAGAATTAAACCATATCAGGCTTTTTTCCGTTGTTCCGGGTTGATCATTGCCCTTTCACGTTTTAATGGTGGGAGTAGCCTATCCGTACGGCGACATTACTTTGGGTAAGCTTCAGGGCCCATCAGTTGAACCATCTCGCATTCAGTAAATTAGATGTACTGTATTTTATAAGTAACCCAGGTCAGGGCTGGAATACCGTTCAGAAAAAGATGGGGCATACATTTAGTCTGTGTCTGTGGAAACCCACGTTTGCACCGTGTTATCACTTCAGGTTTAAACATCACTAGCGTCAAATACACATGCAGATTGTTGCGAACATCAATGGATGGTATTTGACCAACATCACACCAACGTTCTACATACGCTATCAAAGTACATTATACATATGGGAAACGAGAACCATACCTCTGTAGGAAGAGTGCAAAAGGAAAAAGGAACCTTAACAGTTCCGCAAGCCACGGTTTCCCCTTTTGTCCAAAGTAGCGGGGAGAATGTTCACACTTGGGAAACTGTTCTTAATATACTTTTTGTATAGTGCAGCTCTTCAATGCTTCATTTCTGAGGATTAGCACAAAACATAGCTGAAACTTGTAGGCACACAACTGTTACATTGAGCTACATTGGGATTATATCCATAAGAATAGCAAGAGCTTTTCATCAGATTCGTCTTCTATCCTCTTGAGAAGAGGACAATTAGCTTAAACAGTTGTATGTGCCAAGGTGCCATAGATGGTGACTATATGAGGGAAGCATCTTCTTGAGCCCATTTGCATATAAAGATTTACCTGGAGGCGCTCATTAAAATATGTTGGTATACAAT
The DNA here is from genome assembly GCA_950022655.1 of Alentia gelatinosa. Taxonomy (NCBI): domain Eukaryota; kingdom Metazoa; phylum Annelida; class Polychaeta; order Phyllodocida; family Polynoidae; genus Alentia; species Alentia gelatinosa. The sequence continues at coordinate 101,964,967 of OX465581.1, forward strand.
ATGTGCATTTACCGCGCCTCCGGACTTGTCTATGCAGAATGAACACAGGGATATCAACAAAACATCCAAAATGTTCATGCTGATATTCGATTTGTTGATTATACTGTTGTTCAGATCAGCTTAATACCAACGGTGGAAATGCCCGAGACTGACTTTATGAACTGTTCTCGAGGTCTCACATACTCCAGGTGACAGAGTGTTCGTGAAGTGTCCTATATAGTCAAGGAGTGGAGAGAAGTGCATGTAGCAAAAGGGCAGTCCACTCCAGCGAAGGGAATTCTTATGAACACTCCCAGTGGAAAACGCTTCAGATGATGAACATCTTGGAGAATGAAAACTGTGAGGCTTTGTCTCATTCACATTCAGAATAGACACTTATCTGACAATAGAAACCGTCTAGCCGTATTGCTTAAGACTTCCAGCCGGACGCTGAGAATAGGAACCTGTTCTGAAAACTAATATGTGGGGCATAATTGAATTCTGAGAGAGAACAAAGTGTCTGGAATCGATTCACCTCTGATATGGTAGGTGTGAATGTAAAATGATGATAGCGAAGAGTACCGCATTCCTCCTGAATATATCCTGAATAAAATTAGCAATGGTCCCATTCTTTCAATTGGTTAGAAAGCTTTAAAATGTTGCCTGTATCTATACAACGTTGAAACCTGTTTGTTTCAAATAATGTTCCACTTCATCTACTATTTATCCACTCTCATCTTTTCTAATCTTTTTGTATTAATTTGGATTCATAGGTTACCTTGTACGATGAAAACTATATTGCCAAACATATTGTATCTGAAGAACTTGTAAAATAAGATATACAATACAGTAAATAGTAAACACGAGTCACTGCATGGTATCATGGAGATGTCAGCTAGCAAAGTATGAACTGCATGGCGTATAGGAGGGCTGTGAATAAGTGCAATGTCATGAATAATAGGGATACGTTTCATGTTTAATGTGAATTTAAAAACAAAAAAAGAGATTCCATATATGTGTATGCAAATTCCGTTTCTGTGAGACAGCATAGGTCCGTTTCGTTACCAGTGATGGCCTAGACGGCGAATATTACAATTATGAAGCAATAACCATGTGATGTAACACAAGTAAGGATAGAAACAGAATTTATCATAAATCGTAAAAAAGGCAAGCAATGTCCCAGGTGACCATTAGCGCTTGAGGTAAAACAAGGTCATTGGCATCCACGCACCAGACACATATAGTTTCAGCATAGGAAGTAAGAGGTAATGTTTGAAGAGGTGCACTTTCCCATGCGTGGGGGAAAGGAGCGCTATGTCATAGAATATGCGGAATTCCGCAGAGCATCCTGCCTGCCTTGCATATATGTCAGGTTATGAATGAATAGCATGGACGGTCGGAGACTCAAGGGAGATCTGATCGAGGCAGTGATCTGAGAAAAGCCACCTGGCAGTCAATATTCTCCAGCCACATGTTATAGGGCTTTAACCTGTGTTAGCCCTGCGCATCTTTTATGCGACATGTGTGGTATTTTGGATTTGGGTTGTGGCAGTAGGAGTACAAATGTATAGATTTAACGATTTATGTGTGCAGAGGATTAGGTACTTCCATAATGGCCGTTTGCTATAGAAGCGTTTCTACAACATAACGAATAAGTTTTGAAATAATTAGAATCTCAAAAACTGTGTAATGCAAAAGAATTCTTTATCAAACATTAACCTAAGATGTTAAAGAACGCCCCCGCAACTTGTCTCTTCCCTGACCCTCAATCACTGCATAAAAGTGTACATCTAAACCGCCGGGCTTTATATTTCGTTGGATATTTAAAAATATGAAATATCAAAACTAGCGTAGATGTGCACGCGACGATGATGGAAGGCCGCGTACCGCGCATGCGTACTGGGTCGGTTACACTGCAGGCAGACGATGTGATGACTGCCACTTATTCGTCATTACCCCACCAGGTGGCGCGACAAGCTGCCGAGGTTGATGATCGATCTCCGTCGTTATCCACAAAACCGGGATTGGGGCGCTGTCAATTATAAACCACCGATAGTTGCTCTAATGTGCACCTCTGCAGGAAGGATCTGAGTTTCCCTAAGAAGTCACAAGGCCCATGTTCGCGCCAAAAGTGAATATAATTTAGATGGATTGGTCTTGTAACAACCGCTGCCTTATGTCTATGCCACAATAAATATGGTCTGACTAGCAAATAATTGTATGCCTATTTTATTTTCCCTGTTGCGTATCAAATGTCTTAAAAAAATAATGAAAAGTAAGTTGAATTGATATTCGACTTTACAAGAAGCAACATCTAGAACGTTACAGCGAGGTAGAGTTCTATGGCGTAACCTACTGGGTTGGGAGGCGAAGAGGGTGCGTATACCCTACTGTCCCTACTGATGTATAGTGTTCTTGCACCTGTCTGGGGCACACTCACCTGCCTGCCACCCATCTTGATCAGCGGGATCACAGTTCTCACGCACGTGCTCCGATAACCCCAATCCCTCCTTCTGCTCGCCACCCTGCACCTCTGACTCTTTCCGTCGACGAGGCATTCACCCGTGAAAAAGGCCCCCGTCCGCACCGCCATCTACCGTCCAGCGGAATCTGCTCATTTCCAACACTCTCCAAGCACAGTCCCTGTTGCCTGATATGCGTATATATATATCGGGCTGTCGGGAGGTAAACCAGAGGGTGTATGTGTTTCCATGTTTCCTTTTATTTCCTGTCAGTAGCCAACACCACACTCACCTTGTTCATTTGTGAGCAGCTCTTACTGTTTATCTCATGGAGAGGAAGCAGAACAGAGTCGATGCGAGGTAATAAGACGGTGGGTTTCATGTTTACAATAGCTGTCCTCCCCTGTGTATCCTCGAGCCAGAACTCTACACTGCAGCTAATGGAGTTTACGTTCAGTAACTGACCTTGAAACATTTCCATTATTGCCAATAATTATGTCTGGGAGTGTTTCCCGATAGAGATTTTCGTAAACATGTAGAGGCAATCTACAATAACTCTTTGATGCCTCCCTTTTCCGAAAGGATCAAAGGTCAAATCAGTCAGTGATACTGTACCTCATGCTTTATATAATGGCATTTAAAGAAATAAATATGTGTTCGTGTAATATTCACTATATTTGATCTACACCGAATATGTATATAGCCAAATGTAAACAATCATATGCAATGTAAACCATTGTACTTTTTCCTATACCCATTGAGACTAACACATTTCTCTTAAAACCCGTTACATATAAGACACAATATATCACTGATTAATTGGGGTATGTGGAAGACAATCCAGTAGCATTGGCTTCTGAAGACTAGATTCATACTCTCATACAATCAGAAATGCCTGCCCCCTTCACTGTCTAACGCTAGCATATTTCAAATATTCTTGTTATCCACATGTCCCATCTACATAATTTTCTTTTCGTAATATCTGAAGAACTACAGAACTTACCTAATACCTATTCATTCTGTGGAAGTTCCACATATATTGACCAATTATTTCCTATTTTATCAAAAATAATTAATGCATCACCCGATCTCCCATGGTTATTTTTGCTGTTGTTTTTTTTCTAGTTCAGAACAGTTCGCATCCAAAATTGACGCGGTCTTCCACCTTCATGTTAACAATGATAGTACATGGATACTCTCAGTAATCGCCTAACACACAGGCACACAGAGTCACCGCCCCATTTAGGTTGATAATTTTTTTCCCGTTTTTTTTAATTCGTTTATTTAACTGAATTATGCGTCGGCGGTTAGCCGGTATGAGCGCGCATTCCGGCGGTGTATGTATAATCTCTCACAGATACATATAGAAAAATACAAATGCAATACAACATGAAAAGAATACAGTCAGATACAGATAGAAATAAACGATCCTTTACCATATAATATACATAATCAAAATCTCCACAACACCCTGACAGCATGTTGTGATGATGCCTCAAGGTATCACCCGGAACAGAGAGCAGAACCTAGTGGAGTAGCCATCTTTTTCATAAATGAATGGAGTTTTAACCGATATAGTAAACCGGTGGGTGGATATTGTCTATTGTGTAACTAGGACTAGCAATGAAAATGGAGAGCAGACAATAGGAAAACCCATGGTGTTTTTATTTCATCATATCTGAAAAACATGATCCTATGTTTCTTGTCAAACCAACTTATCATCTTATAATTCTACAAAATATAAACGTGGCACGGGAATTAAGCTTCATATATAACTTTTATGCTTACACAAGCTCCTTAGTGTAGAAAATAAAAGGGTAATTGCCACGTGTCAATCAAATTTCATGTCTTCATATTATTTTCGGGAAGCTGAGGGCGGCTTAGTTGCTGCGGACATGACAACCTCATCAATCTTTGTCAGAACATATCGTGTAACGTTCAGGTTCACAGGCTGCATATTACTGAGTGCGCTTGTGATAGGATAATCTTCAGTCATCTACCCCGGGTCAAAGCCTGCCTCTGCCCAGCAAACCAGCAACCGGCTCAGCAATCCCTCCGGCAAATATTTTTGGTAATCAATGTATAATTCACCTGGGTCCTGAAGTGAATACAGAAGGAAAGAGGAGGGGTCTGGTGGCAACATCAGCTGGCCGATGGTGCGACCATCGTCACACCATGAAAATATAATGACCATGTCCAGAAGATGACACGCCCATGTTTTGTTGCACATGGGGTGGCAACCACAGCCAACCATCGCGGCCCGCCGTGCTAATGGTTGCCCACTGACTTGAATTAAGGATAGACAGCTTACATCCTAGAAACAGGCAGAATGGCAGGCTGGCGAATACGTGTTCGGTTATTGCGCTCGGGAAGGAGGGACGCATATCATTAAGGCAGGCTTCCTCGTTGAGAAATGGTTTCATACTCAGACTTCGCCATACATAAAGTGTGCCCTTGTACAATGGTTTATCCATAATGTAGAAAGCGGTAGAGAATATTTGCACCGGTCCATAAATGATCTTTGAATAGAATATAAATGTGTCAATATTTGGGTAGGGAATAGTAAACTGAAAGTGCAGGTTCCAAGTGTCTGACTATATTCTTGTTGGATAGGAACATTTTAACGCTTAATGGCTCAGCATATTTTTGTTCAGCCCTCCAAACAGCATCATTGAGTCTATAAGACTGGCTATTTCTGACCATTTAAAAACTTTTGAAATATACCTTTGGACTTCGGGATGCCGATGGAGACCAATTTGAACATGGAGATTTTAAAAGAATATGATCTAGGCAGTTCCAGTATAGCAGGTTGTAGAAAAACAGCACCATATAGCATCATACATCGAGCACAGTTCAATAGATCATGGCCTAATTTTCCTCTTGACTCTTAGCTTCCAATTGATTGAACAGCCTCTTGATATCTATCGTGGCATGCAGTGTGTTTTCCGTATGTAGCATTTACTTTTATTTTGATTTCACAGAATTTATTACTTTCATAAACCAAAAGGTCACGGAGTGGTCGAATTACAGTTAACACTTGAACTGAGTCAATGAAATGCCAAAAACAACCTTGTTTGGGCTTTAGAGTGTTGTGCCAATATTGTATTTAAGCGGCAAGAGTCAGTGTACACTGTACCAGATTTAGCTATACATATAGTATTTCCAACACATACACTTGATAGTGAGATACTAATGGAGTTATGTGCAATATGTGTTGTTTTAATTGGGAAGTGAGCGATATTGTGTTGGACAGGATGCATATCCACATATGATTCTTGCGTTATCTTGTTTATGGGGATCAGGTACAGGTGACGCCACCTGTAGAGATCTTAGTACACCAATATGTGTTTGTTGACAGATTTCTGGGTCATGAATTTCAGGACGGAAAGATACCATTCTGACTACACACCTGAAAAAAAAAGCAACCCATAGCAATATATCCGGTGTGCCAGGCCCTTAAAAGCCTCCGACCCCGAGACACACTAGGACTGGGTTATGGGTCAATACAACTGGTCCTGGGTTGTCATTGATTGGGCATGGCACATACCCTGACCGACTTAATTGGGTAAACAACCACTAACTACGCTCTAAGTGAGGCGGATGAATATTTCAGAGGCAAGAAGTATGGCTTGGGTGCGCGCTCTGTGACGCTTCAGGGCGGAGTCTACCGCCCACATCACTCCTAAGAGATAAGCTCCACACTATACACACGCGGCACCGCATATGGTATTGTCACATGAATGAAACAGTGGTTGTGGTGATGGTTGTAGTGGGGTAAGAGTTGTGGTGCTTTATGTCAGGGTGTATTGTATCTTTGAGATAGGGAGAAAGGGCAATTTACTGAGAACGGTCAATATGTCAAGTAGTAATATCCTTTTAAATTTTAACAATTATAATGTGCGTATATTGTTTATGTAGTTTCAAAATACTTTCTGTATAACTGTATGAGTATCATGTAATGTCTACATATCTGAGTATTGTCTTTTATATCAAAACATAGCCAGTCCATAGAGGCTATAACAGCCTGACTGTAGATCCTTCAGTGAAACTCCTCGCAGTGTCTGAAGCAGAATCCCCCATGCTACTGCCAACGGTGAACCAAAACATTTAATAAAACGAGTTGAGTTGTACTTGTCGACCAATTCATCTATTTGATAAAACGAAATACGAGTCGACTGTAACCAATCATACAACTCATAAACAACCCAGACCTAACCACCTGAGGTATCTCTTTGTTTTCTCTTCACGACAGATTTGGCGGTGTCCCTCTTTCAAGTTGCTGCCGTGTAAGACACTGCCTCTGGAATGTACGTCCTACCGCATGATTTACATACGTCACGTCCACCTGGAGTGCCCTGCATGTCTCATATGTGCGGATCCCTGGGTGCTCAAGCCGTGGTCAGTCATTGAGTCCACTACCACCAATGGCGCAAGTACAAAGGAAATGCGACGACAGCGCCGTCGACGGTTGAAGAAGAAAGTAAGACGTGGCCAGAAGGGGCGGACCCCTCGGGAAAGATTGCCCAAAGCAGACCGGGAGAGAATCAAGGTATCAATATATGCATTATCATAATAGTGACAGTCTATTGGTTCACTGTGATGGGGTCTGCCATTAGGTTAAGACATAGTGTGGAATAAACTACTGTAAATGAGAGTTTTTGATTTAATGATATGGTGGGTTTTTTTCACATTAAGGGTGTCTGAACGTTATATTTTCATCCATATTTGGTTGCCATGGAATTAAACAAAGAAAACTTCGGTATATATATATATATATATATATATATATATATATATATATATATATATATATATATATATATATATATATATACACTATCTCTTCCTTAAAATTATGGAAATTCTGAAACAAAGGAAAAATTGCAATGTCTGGCATAAGTATAGATATCAGTAGTGTTATTGGATGAGTGGGCTACTGGGTGAGTAGTTCGGTGGGTAGGAAGGTTAGTGGGAGGACAGCTGCCTAAATAGGTTCATGGACGAGGATATTGGTTGATAGGAATGTCTGTAGGCTCCTGATTGCAATCCCACATCATAAGAATAGCATGGTATGCCTGTCTCAATCAAGTGAAATGATCTTTCGCAGACACAAAACACATTCCATTAGGAATCTCAGGATATTGGGGTTTATTCTGTATTTGATTGCCATGTTGATCTTGCAGCCAGTCAACTTGCCATTTCTGCAACTGCCTGAGTGTAGGATCCAAAAATAGCAAGCACGAGTGGGTTTTGAGTAATTTCGGTCTTGAGTGAGTGGTCATGATCAGCTGGGCATGCTGCTAAGATCCTGGGAAACTGGCACCCTGCTCCTTTCCCAATATCACAATCAATAGCACGCAGATAGTTAAGGGATACACAATCTGCAGCACCCTAAAAGTCTATATATGACAACTCTAACCTTTAGACAATGTATATAGGCTATACGAGCACGCTCTAAAGATCTCTCCATGTAAATCAGAGGTTCATGTTAAATTCCAGTACTGACTTTTCCTGTGTCAATTTATCGTTTTCGCATAATAGAATGAGCGGAAGTATCTCTCATTTTCATTCTTAATAATGTTTTTAAAGTTACTTCAATAAAATCCCCATAATTAGGCCTTAAGACTTATTGCAAGTGCCCTTTTGATGCCTTTGCCTGTGGCTCCTGAAGGCGCTTGAGGAACCTCAAGGTCATGGGTCTACACTATTCGTATTTAACGACCTCCTTGCCACAGGCCATGAGCCAACAGCTCCCCGGATGACTCTGGTTAGTACAATTTCCAGCAACGTCTCAGCAGCAAAAATGCAAAGAATCAGGGCCCCCGCTGCGCAATTCCTGGAACTTTTTGTTTCGTTTCAACACCACGAGGCTGCGTAAAGGGAACGTCGTGTTGATAGTCAAGACCAGGTCGACATAAGAAATTGCTCATTAGAAACACATGTAACAACATCGTGGCTGCAGGGAAACCTGGGTCTAACTGTGGTTGCTTCACACTTAGACCCAGCCTGAAGAGGGACGTCTTCTTGCAGGTGCATAGTCTCTATAGATGGTCTGCTGCGCCCTAGTTTTCTCACATTCACATATAGAGAAAAATGATATATTGAATTGACCTAGACGAGTAGCAATTGCAAGTCTGGCATCGTACACCGCTCTTATGAAAGGTCTTTGCTCTATAGCTATTGCTCACGATGGATCATGTTCTTCTTCTTCTTTTGTTTGAATTCAATCAATTTACCAAAGTGGTGTTCCATTGGTCCATACTTGAGTACGCTTTATTTTTTTCAATGCATTCTCAACCCGACGTATTGTTATAGTTTACATTGTGGGATATAACAACAAAGAGAACTATACAATATTTTCATAAGTTATGGTAATCGGGACAAGACAATACATAAGTTCGTACCCAGTGAGAGTGAGTGGGTAGACCATTTAGAGACTTTTGTGTATACATGTACTCTTTGGACTGTTCTGGTCAAATCTACCCCATTTCTAATTTCCATAGAAGATATAAGTAAAAATTTTGTAGCTTTGACAGAATCAAGATATCGGGAACATTACCTTCAAATCTAGTCACGCTTTCGAGTCCCCTTCAATTCAGAATAGCACTGTTGAACCATTTACGGAAGTTGGTAGGGGCCTGTGAATTGGTCGTTTACATTGTGTTTGAACACCATCTAGAGTGGAATTCCCGTATACATGTACTTGAAGTGACTGTAGTAAAGTAAGCATCATTATAACGTTATGAAAACTACTGTCAATTTTGGACATATCTCAAAGTGAAAGTATCATGCAATAAGATAAGTACTCTGTACACTTCATATACTATGTACATGAATATATATTCCGTTCAGAATAGTTATTTTCACACGTGAATAAAAGAATAGGTATAAGTTCTTCTAAAAGAACCAGTTGTAGGTCAAGCTATGCATCCACCGACAATGCTATATATTTTTACATTTGCAGCGTAGGCGGAAGAGACGGAAAGAGAGGCAACAACGGCTTGCAGCACAGGCGGCGGCTGCAACGACGACGCCAGCAACGGCGGTTGGGACAAAAAAAGAGTAGTTTTAACTTCAGTATCTCAGCCAGCGCGGGCCTAGCCTAAGGCCGCGTTGGTAGTGACGTCACATGTGCCAATGTCATAACCATAAGCGCAAAGGTACTGGACGTTATTACTTAGTACTTTGCGGTATAAAACAAATGCCATCAAATTCGTGCAACCAGTTGAAACAGATGGCCTTGTTATATAGAAATTCCTTGGACCGGTATAACAAGGGAGGTCGAATTATAAAAAGAATGACATAAACCTGGTGTGGTCCTTGGAGGTACACTTAAACTGGTGAAGGCGTCTACACCTTGGTAACAGGATCACAAATGGTTAATTCAATGGTCCGGGATCAAAGCATGGAAAGATGAAAGGATGGCTCAGGGATGCAAGAGGACGCCATGGTCTAAGGTGTGGAGGATGCATATACATGGAGACGGCTTTCAAACTGGCCTCGTCGGAGTAAGGTGAATAGGTGTACTGTATTGGAGGCCAGCTGTACAGTGAAACCACGCCACTCTAGGAGAACATATGCCTCGAAATTCTCTTGTCTATAGTACAATGGAGAGAGCACTCTGCCTATCATCAGCAGATGATATAGCAGCTAGTCTGATCCGTTTAAATCCAGTTTGCGCTGCCAGGTGGGATGCATCTACGGTAAGGTGTAGCCGACAAACTAGAGTAGCTTGCGTTGGTACCACGAATTTGAATGCTATTTAAAACCTAGCTAGTGTCCTGTATGACATGTTGTAATCGCTAGGGAAACACCAATATAACTATATATAGATATTCATTAGAAAACAAGCACAAAGGGTATATTTTGGTTTACATTGTACATATTGTATGTAAAACTATATAACATAATGGTGACGGTTTAATATGAGGACATGGATGTTGTTCTATAGATGTTATTGGTAGGGAGGCCTGTGTTGAATTCTCCCCCTTTGTTCAATTGAATCAGCTAGGAGACAAAGGCCTTTATGTTCGTTATTTATAATATAAATACTCGTTTGATCCTATAGGGAATCATACGTTGGACGTAACCTTGCTTTGTAATAATGATCGGTATTTAAAAACGGGTATACAGATTATATATTGAATAAAATTGCCTGTATCAATAAAAAATAAGGTAGTTGTTTTATAGTCCAGTCAATTTTGTTATGCCTTATACATGGCAATGCTATGGTATGATCCATCTGGTAATAGTTTCTATAAATATGTTTATGGATTGGTGAGAAATCTCTTGGTTATATACCCTTTGGTATAGTCTCCATCATTTGCACCTGTATCAAGCAGTTCTCAAGTAGATCAGCCGACATAAACAGCAGGGGAGATCCGGCTCGGATCAAATAAACAATCTACAGGAGAGGCCTCCACGCACTCATTTCTGGGTTGACCCACGCTAAACCCAATGCTCATCCAAAGAGCTACTCATGTCTGATGGATAGAAAGTGACATGGGATCGGATGTGCAGCCACCTGGCGACTTCCATGGGGGCAGGTAAATAGCTCTTGTTGTCTGATGTGTTATGATTCCTGCTGATCCTGCGGGAACCAGTGGTAGACGAACGCCGGCACCCAGAGCCGGTTATGCATGCTCTGTCAGCCTCGGGGTGCGGCCTGGGGGTAGGCGTGGAGACGTTTTATCGTTTACAAACATACCGCCGACGCACGTCTACCAACAGGCATGATTCAATTTCACGTCAGGCTGACTGAAGCTGGCCCGTCTCGCACTGCGTCATGGACAACTTTGGCTGCTCGGCATAGCCTCGTGCGCTGACGTAAATAGGAGCAGATTTCGCTTCTCAGCTGCCACACGAGCGGGCGCACAGGTAAAGCTATGCCAATCGTTACACCTGAGTCGACGTTATGGTATGGCGAAGGGGCAATAAGGGTGACTTTCAAAATAAGAGGATAGCATACTTTTTTCCTACATAGCCATCCCGGTATTTTTTGGGGTTTTTTTGTTTAAAATATACAAATTACCTTTTAGTAAATATGGAGAATGAGAAACATCTCCAACATAAACAAACACTATTCAATGTGTCCTATTATAACTTCTCAAAATAAGAGCAATACGAGACATGATAATTTTGATAGCAGTTAGTGTTAAAGTTCTGGGGTTTTGAAAATATTAATATTTGATATTTGTATCAACAGGGAAAATAGCTGCTAGTAGAAGGTGTATCAAAATATAAAGTATGTCCTGTCAACAAAGTTTTGTTTATCGACAAAGTTAAAGAAAAATAACCTCAGATTATAAAGCAATATATTTATTGAATCACACCTATCAAGTAATTGATCTGGTGAGCCAACACGCATATGTTTCTGTGCAAACAATTTTCATAGGCATGTTTTACGATATATCCATCATGAAAATTCCCTGCTACAAAGTATAATTTAACCAGAAAGATGATTAGGAAGTATTAAGAAATAAGTTAATTAAGTCAAATACCATAGGGAAATAAAGGATACATCACCATTACTTCCAGGTTAAGCATCCCAGGGATATTGTCCAATATTTGTTGCATCGTCTGACTATTGAGTAAATCCAAAGTTGCCACTCTTAGTTTCACACAAGTTGAACTCTAAAACAGCTGATACAGTGATTGTCGGTATACCATATATACATACGTATGTATACATGTATGCACATAGATGTCAAATACCTTTTCTTGTGTCGATAATACTTTTATGGGTTATTGAATAGGATTCACATCCCGAAATACCACAACAATATCACAAGCCAATTATTGACACTATGGCGACACTAGGCCTAATTCACTGTGCCTTTCCTCCGACTCCATAGTCTTCAGGGAATCCTCCCTCTCTTCTAGGGGCATTAATCTCGGACTTCTATATTTCTTCAAATTCAGAGACTGAGAAAACATCGCGCTTGGTAAAGTAGAGTCAGAAGTGGCAAAATCCGACCACGAATCGAGACTCTTACTTGCGGGTACTTGGTCGGGTCGAGCGAGGCTCCCTCTAGAGGGTAATTCTGAAGGCCGTCCCGGAAGTGGAAGCAGACGCTGCGGTTTTTTACTGCGGTTGTTGTTCCCATGGAGATTCTGCAACGTGCTCTGTCTGAAATCTCCAGGATCCGTTTTATAGTCTTTTTGAAATCGTTCTTTATAGATTCTCTGAGATTCTAATAACGATGTTTTCTGTTTTCTCTTCTTCGGCACATATTTGGATGAGGTTATCTGAGACCGAGACTTTGATAACTCTGCGTGGTTTGAATTGCTGCTTATGCCGGGAAGAGAAAACGTATCCTTCACTAAACATCTTTGTCGGTCTTTATCCGGAGCAGGTGTCACCGACCGAGAATCTACACAGTTTTCCGAGAAATTCTGTGAGTCCTGCCAAATATCGTCTGACTCGTTGTCGGTCCAATCATCATCGGACCAAACAGCGTCTACCCTTGAATCACGTGACTCTGTCGCCCTCGTTTTCTTGCTTCTCTTCTCATTAGGAGGGGTCAGTGCCATCAAACGTTTCCGTTCTTGGTTAAACTTGTCTTCCTGGTCCATGCGACGTTTCTCTTCTTCACGATTGACTTTGATCTGGTCCTTAACACCCTTCATGAGTAGACTGAAAGACATTAGTTGACGGTTTGTATTGTTAATACATGTAATAAACATCATAAATAATAAAAGCGTGTTTGTGGTAATCATGTACTGAAATTCATCCAACTTTTGAGTTTACCCCAACTCTACATCAATGTACAGTAGTCTTATCTGAGTAAACTTAGGATCAGAATTTTATCTAGACAGAGAATAACTTACTTGAAACTGATTTTTCCATCATCACCGGTGTCCAAACTATCGAGGATGCCCTCAATTTCTCTCTGGTGCATTGGCACTTTGACATTCTGGAAATTGACAATTTAAGGTGAAGTGTAGAATTAACAGTCCTAGGTGGTTCAGTGGTAGAACTAAACAAACCCCCTACTAATAGAGTTGATGCATTAAAGTGACTGCAAATTGATAAAATGTTAGCTAAGATGATAATATTAGGAAACGTCCTTACTGTAGACGAAACGGTTCCTGTTCGAGGTCGGTCGTAGATAACATACTGCCTGACGCCATAGGCGGAAGGCAGTATGAAATCGACGACTGACCAAGAACAAGAACCGTTTCGTCTACAGGGAGGACGTTTGCTTATTATTATATACCTTAAATCGATGAAAAAAGCGACATTCTAATGACTTATTAAGTCACTCTCACAGCGGGCACGAACATTATTATTACTGCACCCCTAGCAGCAGGTAGTATTTCATAGACATTCGGACACAGGTATATAATAATATCCTTATTGTGGACAAAACGGTTCCCGTTTGAGGTCAGACGTAGATTTCATTCGGCCTGATGCTGTAGGCGGAAAGCCATATGAAATTGACGACTGGCCGAGGACTGTCGTAGAACTGGATGAGTTTTAATCTTGGCCACCGTATGCCACGACTGGAGTTTGGCATAGTGACTGCACGAGGCGAAGCCGAGTGAAGTCCGGAGCCAAAACTCCAGGAGTGGCACGTGGTGGCCAAGATTTAAACGAATCAGGTTTTGATTATATCCTACCCTGTCTCCTCGATTTTGGAATATTACGTGATATAAATTCTGTATGCCATTATTGCATATAAAACTCTGTATGCCAGTCAGCGTGGCATACGGAAACTCAATGTTAAGCATATGGGATTTTATATTAGGGGTAGGATAAAAGAACCGTTTCGTCCAGAGTCGGGGCGTTTATTTGTTATTATATGCCTTAAAAGCACTAACGGAATTGTTGATTCCCAGCCTAACCCACGTCCGTGTTATCAACCAATTCTTATGAACCGCTATCAAAGCTAGGGCGCGAACATGATTAATACTGCACCCGTAGCAGCAGGTAGTATTTGTGGACATGTGGTTGTCAGTTAATATAGTTACCTGTAGACCCTGAAGGAAGGCATCTTTGTTGACCATGTTCTTATCGTCTTGCTTCAGTGATCTGAACAAGTCAACGGGACGAATTCCCCTTGCCGTTAGAAAATCCATTAACATCTGGAGCGGGTCCTTCTTCACATCTGCTAGAGAAGATAATTTTGTTTCTAGAGCTATGATGCATGATTGACAGACTGGGGATTAAATTATTCCAAAATCTGAATATGGTTGTAAAAGACACATCGCCGCTCATATGAGGACTTCGTAGAGCTGTTACAGGCAAATAGGTAAGCAGAGAGTCTATTTTGCAAGCAATACATATGAAGAGAGCATTTTATGTTCCATAGATTATAAACTAAATATATCACTTTTCCATGTGATGAATTTGATACAAGTGGGTGTTGCATAAAATTGCGTTGCTGCATCAGATATATGGAAACAGGGTTAGTGCACCTGAATAGAATCTGCCCCTCGAACTCAATCAATGTTTCCGACCAAAATATCTTCCAATGCATTAGGTACACACACAATGTCTCATTATCACATACCTGAAGAATATTAGATACGCCATTTTACAGTAGTCACGTGGTATGCAGGGACGTATGAATATCATTTCGTCACTCAGTGACTGACGGAATACGTACTCCTGGTCAGTAGGATTGAGGCATTCGCTCATAGGTATATAATGATTTTGGAATTCTCCTCATTGTTGCCTAATTGAATAAAGTACCCATGACTGTATCAAGTCCAGTCTAGGAACGATGTCAATAAAAGAATCCCTGATTGCAAGAATTCTAGGTTGTATTGCCTAAGGACTGATTGTTCACTAAACCTTTGGTCCCTAGAACATTTTTGTTGCCCACCATGTACCCATCAATGTATTGTGTTGTGTTGCCTGCTACGTTTGGAAGTTCATCGTATTCCTGACTATGTCTTGCCCAGGATAAGTTCTACCTATATAATGGCTGAGGGCATTTCGTCTCTCTCTCTCTCTCTCTCTCTCTCTCTCTCTCTCTCTCTCTCTCTCTCTCTCTCTCTCTCTCTCTCTATGATACTGCCCTTTACATCATTTTAATACAGATACGGTGCATGAATTGCATATCATCAGTTCATACAGTGTGCACGCTTCACGTGTATGTATGAAAGGGCCGACTTGAACTCGAAAAGGTTTCACCATGTATCTTTATATATCTTATGATAAGTTATATTTCTACAATAAAGACAAAACCTGACCTTTGCGTCGTCCAATCACATCGACCGAGTCTACAACGGCCCCATGAGCAACCTCCAGAACCTGGCGTCCACGAAGAGACTCAATCATCGAGGTGATCTCCTTGTTCACAGGGATGTCCTTGAGGGAGAGAAAATCCTTATACTACCACAAGATAATGTGTGACGTTTCTCTTCATCGATGGTTCAGAATATAGCTCTCTCTCTCTCTCTCTTTCACTCTCTCTCTCTCTCTCTCTCTCTCTCTCACTTATTCTACTGAATTTTAAGCTGTTCCTAGATTTCCGGAAAGACATCCTCACGTTTTCCATTAAGATGTTGTGTGATAACAATCTCTTAAATGCCTTTATTCTTATTGGATAATGAGGACCAACAAGTTAGGCGGTAGTAAGTTGATCAAACTACGGAGACAATGAAATAAATCAGTGTATATTGATCACACAACAAAACAGAAATAATTCTAAATTGAAAATGCTTCCAGTCTGACATGACGAAATAGGCAGATGTATGTATACAAGCCTGAATGACACCCAGTGCACCTACGTTTACCGTTATATCCATCAAGGGTGAGCACCGACGTTGAATATTCGCCACCAGAACATTTTACTGAGAACATCATATTTCTATATCCTCATATAAATAGTCAATTCCATATTTGATCACTAATAAGGAACTGATTGCAGACTTACTTCCAATCCCAGAAACTTAACGGAGCTGCTCGGGTTAGAACAGATCGCGTCCAGAATATCTTTGCATCCAGTCATCGTAAGGGGATTCTTACCGATCTAAAGATTAAAAATTAATTAAATGATCTTCATGTATCATTGAGATATGTCTAAGACAACGCAAGAAAATAGTTCCTTTAACTTGGATGCAGACTTGATTTTCCAGGAAAATCATAGACGACATTGAAACTATATTTTACCCAGCTGATCATATATCTTAGCTTAATTTTCACTTGGTTTCGAAATTCCGTACTGTCTTTGAACATCATTCTCTCAGTAGGCTTTCAGTGGGTTGGCTTTGGGAGTCATATCTTTGTGTAAATCATGAAAGAGTGATCCTTTACAATATGGCTAGATTTCTAATATTGATATTGGTTATATAGTTGATTCAAACCTTAAGTGTTTCCAGCGAACAGTTGAGTGATAGTCCCTTCGATACTAAACTTGCGCCTTCCCAGTTGATACGGTTTGATGATATATCAAGTTCCCGCAGGTACTCATTGGCCCGTAACATTTCGCCAATTCCGATACTCCCCTCATAGCCAAGTCCATTCCAGGAAATGTCTAGAACGTTCATATTCGTGTTCCGCTGGGATGTGCATAAGAAAAGTAAAACTACATTAGTACAGTATGTATACTTATATGTATAAGCCAACGTATGATATCTCCTAAGGCATTGATAATAGTATTGTTATCATAAAGAAATACCAGTTACTTCGCACTATACCGATTACATATTCACAGTAAAGACTGGAAAATTAGACGCGCATGGTGCACCGTTCTCCTTCCAGAAGACTAGAACGGTCATATGCATATTCTGTCTTTGTCTTTTGAATGTAACAACATTCCTAGAGCAATAGAATGTTCCTATAAGCCGACATTCTTTATCATCGATTAATTATAAAATGTGGGCCATTGTTGTACATTGATTGCAAGCATACCTTCACTCCAGCACATATTGCCCCTGCTCCCTTTCTTCGCAATTGGTTCCAACTAAACTCAAGGTTTTGCAAGGAATCGTTCCTTCCTGCAGGACCAAATAATTCACTTATCATCAATTCTTTTTTTTTAAACGTAGCAGCAATGTATATACGAAGAGGTCATAGTTTAGGGCCAAAACAGAAAGTCATTGATGACCTAATGAAGTGGTAAGCCAGATGAAATGATAGTAGATATGCGATAAACAACAGATGCTAACATACGGATGGATTACTCCTTTCCATTATTTCTAAATGAAAGTAAATTATATAGACCAAACATTACCAACTAGACTAGCCATGACACAACTTAACCAACAATAATGGTTAACCAACAATAATGCCAAACACCATCTGAGGTTCTCGGAAAGGAAATATTTCAAAATGGTTCCTGAATATCTTAATTGATCACAAATTATTTCACTTTAGATCTTTGTTCCTGACTAATAAATCTTTACTTTAGATCTTTGTATCTGACTACTAAACTTGCCTGCACTTTTGGCAGATCGATGTTTAACTCTCCTGGTGTTCAATTTTGAATTTAACCTGTCCGGATTGATGTATGAGCTGTGCCATGTAGATTGGCCACCACCTCTGTCTCCGACTTAGTGGTTGGTCTGGTCGGATCGCCTTCTGGCCAGAGAGCTCGATACAAATATCTCATGATCAGGGTACACTTTTGCGATACCGTGGAATTTAAACTAAGAATACTCACTTCAACCCATTATTAACGTAGCTAATTGATAACAAAGTGAAACTTTATGATCTCAATACAAACAAAAAAGAATATAATAATATGGATAAGGGCCTTCAAGAGTACTAGTCTCCAACCACAACCACAACAAAAGATCTGGTGGTAGAATTGATCACTCTTCCAGCAGAGATTCTTATCTGGTAGTACGAAGATCAGCTAGATTCCACCAGAGGTCACGTGAGTGTGCTTTGGTGGCCAGAGTAGTGTGCCATGGTCCTGTGGGCCGTTTAATAATCAAGCAGTATATATATGTAGACCCTTTTCTGTACGCCATAGAAACCCAGGGACGATGTGGGTCATTTTTATTCAACACTTATGGACAACCTCATAGATGGCTAAGATTGTCTTAGCGAACGAACTTTAATATCATTAAACAATAACCCTCGTATGAGGTACAGAAAAGGGTCTTCATGTACGATCCTAGATTATTAAACGGCCCCCAGTTTAGTTCTTACCTATGGCTCTGCCAATACGGGTGGCGCCATCTTCAGAGAAAGCATTGTGGCTGAGATTCAGACTCTTCAGTTGTTCAGCCATCTACAAATAGAGCACTCCGGGTAAAGCTTGGGAATTGAGAACACCTATAAAATATGCACCAGTTTGAATACACCTAATTTCAACGGCGAGACGTGATCAGGAAGTTCATTCCAAAAGGAAGAAAGTTTAATCAAGCCGGTCGGGCTTCTTTCAATTAGATTTCTATACTTTTTATAAGGACATTTCTTTATATCTGAGGCGTTTTCTGATATCCCATTCATAACAGTTAAACGGACAGCATGTAAATCTAGAAAATTCATTTGGTACTTTCAGACTGTCAGTTCAATAATTTCAATAGTCAAATATTTCAGAAGATGCCAAATGAGTATTTATATAATATGAATACCAGTATTTATGAATAAGCCTTCTTGATATTGTACTGGATGAGGAATAAAACTAGTAAGGTAAGGTCGCGGTCACGCCATGGACTGGAAAAGCATGCATACGTAATGCCACCGGGAAGCAAGTTCTCAAGCCACAGCCCCCGATGAGCTGCTCACCTCTATGGCTCTCGCCAGATGATCACCGTCGCTATCCCTGAAGTTATTGTCTGTAGGAGCCATCATCGACCCAGTGGCAGAGAAGGGAAACAAAACGCCTCATTAATATATGAATGCCTCACATGACTTTGAGTGTGTACGTATAAAGGATGGTTAGAACTAGCCAAACCGCAAGGCGGATAATTTTATCCGACATTTATACGATTTTCGAATTGTAGGTCACCTATTTTGTGCTATTTACTTTCATTTTATTGCAGTGCGATTAGTGTTCCTACCCGCATTTCATGACTAAGATATTGACCGGTTTAGTCGATCTCGCCCAAAAAAGCATTCGCAACTTATTAATGCACATCCAGCTATTGATGAATTGTAAAAAAAGGATATGATACCATACTAATTTCCCTGGAGACTTACCAGAGAGATCCAGGTACTCTAACGTTCTGTTGTTCTGCAGTATTTCAGCAATTGCCATGGCTCCCATTGAGCCGAGGTTATTCTGAGCTAGATTCTGAGAGGCAAAAATATAATGCATGCGCCTGATGCTGATTATCGAACGATAATCACTGAAATAACTAATATTAAAGCTAGTTTTAAATCAAATAGTGAAAAAGAATTTGACTTTACATATAGTATTCAAAAATCTTGTTTGTATTCATGTACAGAGATAATTCCATGTAGGTATAGATTTTAAGATTATTCACGAAGGGCATTTTCATTTCTGTATTTAGACATAAAATATTCTATGAACTATTGTGAAGATTGATATTGAGTATCATCAGACGAATTTGAATTGTGGTTTACTATGCTGGTAAATATTTCAATCATAAGGCAGCAGCTAGTGGATCGTAGCACTGTGGTTGACCAAACACAGACCAGATGTGTGATGAAGATGTTTTCCCTCAAGTATGTGGCGACGTACATTCCACCTATTCCACCTAAGCGGTTCTCCTGCAGCTCAAGTCTGGTCACATGTGGGTTAACCTGAAAATTGATTAGAAAATCTAATTTGTTCTCATCATTGTACTGCAGCATTGTGTCTACTGTCTACCTGGAGGCCCATTACCTATGGATGCGCTTAATTATCGCCTTCCTCTTCGTATTACCTGACCAATCGATTCCCAAGTGTTATGCAATTGCTCGCAGGCCATTGGAACATCGTCATTATTTCAGAGAGAAAGTAATTACTCTACTTGCTGTGTCCATATATCCTTCATGGTCACGGCTATTCAAAGTGGGCATAGGATTTTAAGCATCATGATTAATGACATTCACAAAAAGAAACTTGCACCTAGTCAACTTGCCCTTTCTACAACTTTCTGAGTCTAGGATCCAAACATATCAAGCATTAGTAGGTAGATGGGATATTTTGGTCTTAGGTGATTGGTCATGGTCAGCTAGGTGCACCTCTAAGACCCAGAGACACTGGCCCTCTGCTCCTTTCACAATACCACAGTGAATAGCACCTAGATAGTGAAGGGATAGTTTTTTCAGCTATCTACAAATAGAGCACTCCGGGTAAAGCTTGGAAATTGAGAACGCCTTTAAAATATGCATCAGCTCGAATACACTTAACTTCGACGGCGAGACGTGATCAGGTGTAGTCAAGTTTGTTCCATCATGAATTAGTCAAAATACAGTGTATTTAGGTCTGTCCCATGATATTTGAAAATGTAAGTACATCTAATTTCCTAGATGTTATAGTGGTCCCATATAGACTTTCGGGGTACTGCATAACAACCATCCCTTCACTATCTGCATGCTATTCAGTGTGATATCGAAGATGGGGCAGGAAGCCAGTGTCCCAGGGTCTTAGAGGCATACCCAGCTGACCATAATCACTCAGGACCAAAATACCTCAAGACCCACTGGCGTTTGATGTGTTTAGATCTTAGTTGGGCATTTGCAGAAATGACAATTTAACTGGGTGCAAGTGGGTTACAGAGTATCCATAGACTGAATGTAACCTAAACCTTTTACAGTAGAACCCCGCCTAACGGACACCCCGCGTAAGCGGACACCCCGTGTAAGCGGACACTTTTACTCGGAACGGAAATTTTACCCTCTATTAGATGTTTAATTTAACCCCGCGTAGGCGGTCACCTCGCGTAAGCGGTCACCCCGCTGAAGCGGTACTTATTTCGGTACGAAAAGGTCTAAAACCCCGTGTAAGCGCACTTCCGACGGAGACCCTACCAAAAATAGATCAATCTGGGTTTTTTATGGGTGTGTTTGAGTATTTTCATAGAAAAAACCCCTTTGTAGTTCAAGGTTTAATAACTTCAGATCCAATTAAGATATTGGAAAATAGATTTCAGATCTACCTTCCCCTCTGTCTTCCCTACATATCGGTATAAAACACTTTTATATTAGCCCGGGGGGAACTTGAGAACCCCGCGTAAGCGGACACCCCGCGTTAGCGGACACTTTGGCCCGGAACGGAGGGTGTCCGCTTACGCGGGGTTTTACTGTAATTGTTATTCATCTATAACTGCATGCTCATTCATCAATGATGAACATACCATTTGCTTCTAGTTATTTAATGGCGAGATTGACATAGTGAATCCTTTCTCTTCAAATGGACTATAATCAAAAAGTTTTATTCATAGGAACCAAGTTAGTAGTGGGGCAGTCGATACTATAAGCCTATTTGACCATTTTAACATGTTGATGACGTATACGAGCGTATTTTCCCATGTTCAACAATACCAACCAAGAATAGACCTACCAGGAGAGCAGATGTGAGTGCTTTGGCCCCGGCAGGCCCCAGGTTTCGGTAGTTGAGGTTGATGGTCGGACCAGACCACTGAGATATTGCACGAGGCAGCGCCGTCACGCCAAGCACCTGACATCCAACCCGGTATGCATGTAACCCGTCAGCGTCCACGTCCGACGAGGCGTCTGCATGGTGGGCATAGTGTTAGTGATCCAGTCGTTGGCACAGTCAAAGGTTAATTTGCTAAAGATTAAAGGTTGTTAAAGGTTTAATGGATATGCCTACATAAAACCATTTAGAAATATCCCATATAGAGGGATAAGTTCCAAGAAAACATAAGAGCCTCCCCATAGCTCATGAGGGGTTGACGTGTGTGTGTGCAAACGTGCACTTGTGCATGCGCTAGTTGATAGGTGTGTCTCAAATGTCAGCTCCAGTTCAAAAATGTCTCTCTTCTGTATTGTAGGCCAGTCTATACCTATAACTTTAGCAATTATAATATTTAGAAGATCAATGATTATATGAAACGCATGTACTTGATATATGATGTGTGAATGTTAATTGCTATTCATTTGTGATGACATCAGATGCTATGGTAAATTAATGAACTTGTTGTATAATGTGGCAGGGGCTCATTAATATTCAGCAGTACTGTCGTCATTGGGTGTCAATAACCAATTGGCGCTACATGATCTAAGACAGTGCTTAATTACCACGTCTGTACCAGTACTGCAATACCACAGTGCACCGTACATCTCCTGTCGCTGAAATTATTTGATATATAATGTATTCTATATAGTGAAAAAGAGGAATTCCGAATGGTATCCACACAAATGTCCCCTACAGACGAAGCAAGAAAACACGTCACATTCTATGCATTCCAAACTTTATTTTAGTTATGGATCAATTCCTTTAGTGATAGCTGATCGAGATTCTGCCCCAAACTGCAGATTTCCAGTCCTCACCCTCTAATTCGTAAATAGTTTCGGTCATTGGTTCTGGTCCTTATATAACAGGGATCTGGGTTTTTTGGTCATCATGAGGGGACTGCCCCTTACGAATCTGTGTGATGTCAACAGTCGTCACTCTTTGCATCCGAGCAATGTCTGTGACTCATTCTCTGTCGAGTTGATCTCTGGAACTCCTCGTGACATTCAACAGACCTAGATGTAGCTCGGCTATGAAGGCAACCAGATATTTTCGCATACAGCTCGATAGAATTTTCGTTTTGTTTCTGGTAATCATGAAGTCAAGCACTATGTTCCCCCAACACAATAAGTACGTTGCTATGAGCATTGATATTAATGACAGCTCTATGCCTTTTTGTATATCTGGGAATTTTGAAAAGAATTAAAATCATAGTTCATAGGTGGCTTATGAGCTCATTCGATATAACTATCAATAAGTAAAACACACTTTCCAATAGAAAAAAAACGCTTCCTATTTCGTTTGTATAACATTTTATGGGATATTTTTTCAACGGTTAGTGGCAGGGCATTAAATAATTCATTGAAACTATTTTCATCTGTTAATATAATGGGATGTTTGAAATCGTTCATAAATACTTCTCCGTCGGTCAGAGTATAAATACAATCCATTTAAGCGGTATGAACTCCAAACAGAAGTATACATTTTTTTATTGTGGAAGTTGAATTTGGTGAAAGTTAAATTTGGTTAGAAAGCAATATCGTTTTCATGCTCCACCTATATGGTCTTATCTTAGCGATGCAGTCAGATCATCTACATTAAGGAGGCTCAATGAGTCCCCTAAGACATAGAACTCAAATCAGTGTCTGTTCATTAGTACAACTGCATTTGAATTATTGTTGCTATCCTGGAATTAAAAAATCAGATATCCTTCAACGTATATATTTTAAGGTTCTCTCGATCGAATCAAACTGAAAAGATGAATGATCACCTCTGCCTGAAATAATACCTATTGGTGTAATTTATATTTTCAACGGATGGTTAGCTTCATATATTCATATTCTTCGCCGTATATACATTGCGGCGCTATAAGTGGTGGGAATGAGTTGGTTACAAGTTACCTGCCTGATTCAAAATCCGTGTCATAGTAGTCTGTGCTGGTTGACCGCGTCTCCCCAGCGTCTGGCGTCGTCGGGGGGCTGACCGTTTCCGGCGGAGTGTCGTCAGACCTTGCTCCAGCTGACTTCTTACCCTCCACATTTCGGCCCAGCTCAGTCCACTCTTTTCTCTTCGGCGACCTCTCCGACTTCTTGCCTTTCGCCAGTGTTGCATTATACCGGACACCAGTTGCTGAGTTGTTGCGCTTCTCACGGCCTTTACTACTGTCACTTGCCCTTTTCCTCCCTGTTCCTGCTCTGCCTGAACTACAGCCTCGCTGATTTGCGGCAACCTTGTTGCAGAAGCCGTCATTGATTTCCACGCTCTTGCGTTGCGGAGCCTACATTTCCGGCCTTTTCCAACATTTCGTTTCCACGGAGAGATCCTCTTAATTACTTTTATGAGAACCAACATGTAAAAGGTGTTTCACCGGCAAAACATGACCATAAATTCAACAAACTGTTAGTCTGTAAAGAAAATGACTTCCATCCTAAGTGTAAAGTTGAGCATAGAGTAACGTTTTTGCCTACTCTGACGTGGAGATGAGGGGAATTCAATCCTTTTTTAGACTGGCCTTTTGCGCAGCTTTCTTCATTGGCGTATGAGCTACAGAGGATTGGGTCTGGCGTTTCGTGATAGTTCGCGCCGAGTCTACTAATACTATAGCTGGCCTGCCTCCCTATTCCCTCCCACAACCGCCATTGGTCATTAACCTTCCCACCACGAGACGGCGCCAGCAGTCTAGCGGAAGTGGGTAATGCATGGCTCCTCAGCCTTGTGGTGGCACCTGCTGATCGCTGCCCGACCAAGGCAGCTCTTTGGGGACCCTTTGCCATTAAGTTTTAATGAATAGGTTTGATTAACCTTTCCCTGGTATCTGGACCAGTGTGTAAGGTTACGGAGCCATACCTCTCACATCATGTATTATAGGCCATTTATTACCGAGACGGGGAGGGTTGCAGTGACCGACATTTAATATTAAATCCTGTACATGCGATTTCCTATGAGCCTCTTAATTGGAAGCACCTCCTCATGGAAATATAATTGTACACTTATCTGTCTATCATTTCGGTACCATTAATCTTTATCCTATCGTAGTTGCATGCATAGTTACATCCGTTTTTATATATGTATATATTAGCTCAGAGTAAGCTTATTTACCATGATAGGATGCTCGCCGAATGTTCTAAATTTTTAGTTTTTTATGTATATATTGAATACATATGCATAAACTATTATGTCTGTTATTATTATGCAACTTATCTACATCACACTCTCGAGCTACTGACTGGCCTTTGATGCCAAGGGGATATAAAAATGCATACTTATATCAGTTAAGAATATATTAATGAATATAGATGTTATGAATAAACCCCACCAATTCACTATGTTCACCAATGAGTCGCTGATATCCAGTTTGCAAACATATTTGCCGCCAAAAATACTCTTAGCCTTTAACTTGTACTATGGTGAAATACAAATGGGAACTTTGTTATTCATACTGTACCAGCACTACTTTTCCAGTCGCGTTGACCACATGCCTCAGGATTAAGAAAGGTATTCATTCCCGCAGGTTATAACAGTAGTCGAACACAATATCCTCCTAATACTAGTATCTTGATAAGCTTAAACGATGTTCGACTGCCAAATAAACTACGTTGATGATCTTTCACTTTTTGCATGCATATCTTCTTCTAGTGTTCATATCGTTCCGCTGATGTACTTTCCATAGGTTCAATTATAAAGTCATTCCCCACATGAAAACTTTAACCTATATTCATAAGCAAATGAAAAAGACAACAGTAATTGTAAAGGTTTTTTTATTTAACATTTTTCTTAAATAATGTATGTAATCATTCTGATGAATACCCGATGGCGGCTTCGGCAATCATTGGCTGCATCAGTAGGAATGTCCAAGTTGGAAGTTACATTTCGAGAAAGCTTGTGTTCACAGATATCTCTTCTGAAAATACAAAAGCATCAATTTTAATCTGTTTTCTTAATTAGGCAAACTGCATTTCTGACATTTCAATCAATTAAAAAAATATGCATTTGATATAAATATCATTTCAATTTTATTCCGTGTATTTAGGTCTTTTTGTCCTGCAAAAAGACATATTTTTTACCAGTTTCAATTGTTCTACCACTGAGCAACGCTGGCTTTATACCGACCAATATCACCCCCACTGATCTACAGTATTCTGGAACACATTCATTCTGTTTATTGATGACCGGTGTCTATGGTTTTCTATACCTACCATCAAATGAACTAGTTGCAAGTCAACCCGATAGATGTCATGTCGACTTCCATGGCTAAGCTTTCAGCTGATTAGATTCGTAGGTGTGTCCTAATCTGTAAATAGGCAAAAACACAAGTGATATTATATTGCTATATGTAGATCTTCAGGTACTTCGATACTTCCTTGTGCTGATATTGTGTTATTGGCACAAATGCCTCGACCAGGCACATATTCAATGCGCGAATACACGTGGCTCAAAAGTGTGGATTCACAAAAGAGGTATAGCCTACCACAACATAAAGCATATGATTTAAGAAAGAAGACGGATACTTATTCACAACTACCAGCTCATTGAGGCCCGGCGTTTATCATCTTGCTACCCACTACCCTATTCGCCTTTTGCCATTCTATTGGATTCGCCGACCGTGCACCTGCTGTACATATTGCTCGCCATACCTGTCCCTATGCCTCCCCCATCCTAATATGCAACATCACAGCCCATGATTTTTGACGTAATACATCTACCTAGAAAATCCATACAAGATTGTTCAAAGAACATGAAGCCGAAAATAGCATAAAGTGTCGATTCCGGTTTTCCCAAGTAGTGCCTGACCGTGATTGCCTCCAAAATCTGATAAATGGAATCAAGCCTTTCCTCACACTACAATTATTTACGGCGTGGGTGAGAGGTGAGCTATTGGAGAGGGGGGAGGTTCATATGAGGGTATTTGCCTGGTGGATTTCATTTTGAGGTATTTGCAGGCCTAGGGAGGGTCATATATATTATTTTAAGGTATTTGCCTGGTGGGGAAGTTTCAATTTCAAGGATTCATGTTTTAGCGATTCACCACATAAAGTGTTCTAGAACTGTGTACATGTGTATTTGGATAATCTATGCAATCTAAAGGTAAATAGTGTCTGATATCTTGCAGTAGAATAAAGAAATATATGTATATAGTGTAGCAATTGTGGCAGAGAGGATAAGTGAGGTACTGTAACACCTTTAGGTAACCTGTAATGTCACCATAAAGGTACATATCTTCGACAAATAACCTGGGGAAAACGTGGCTGTAATGTAGTATGACTACCAACATAGTGAGGTTTTCGTGACCAGGTCCGTGGGGGTACCCTGTTTCCCTGGTCTCAGTCAGCTATATATTGCGTGGCTTCGACTGGTCCCTGTGTTCCCAAATGAGTCAGTATAGGAGATGCCCAAATGATTAAAGGGTGCAACTCCACCTGTTGGTTGTGGCGCCACCTGGTGTGGGAAAAACAAAGTTGTATGCAGTCCCAATAGGGTCTAAACTGGACAGGAGGAACAGTGTGTTTTCTTATCACGGGCGTTAGTGTTGTGATCTAAAAATGGTTTAGATCGGATACTTGTGGTTTCGACAGATTTTTAGCTGCCTCGTCAGGTGTGGTGCATTGGTGTTGAGGTCAGCCAAAGAGTTGGGATATCATGTACAGAGAGTACTGGTATTCATGTAGGGTAGATCTCAAAGCACCTCATTAGGCTAGCGCGTTGTAAGGCCGACTATGGCGGTGTCATTTTGGTTCTAATTTTTTTCGTTCACATAAATTGGTCAACTGGTGTTGGAAAAAGGGTGCCAGAGTGGGTAGTTTGTGAATCCAGTTGAATTCGATCTTATCTCTTACTTTGCTTGCTTAGTTGCTTTCAGGGTGTTGATAGATATAATCTACTATGCAGATTTTGACGTTTTTCGTTCAATCATGGTTGCTGGGGTTGAAGTGGGTTGGTACTTCATTTTTCCCTTTGATGTGTTTTATGCTCCCGATGAGTTAATTAAGCCTGTCTCTGGTTTTTCGCTTGGTCTGTCCCGCGTATTGCATTTGACAATTTCTGCATTCAATACAGTAGATCAGTTCTGAACTGTTGCAGGTTACGTTCCATTTGCTCTCATGTTTGTGACCTGTGCCATGTGATGTGATCTCACCGCTCATGTGTATCATGTCATAGTATGTGCAGTTGTTTTTTGAGCATCTGCAATATTGGATAACAAATCCATGTGAATGAAAATTTAGAACCATATTTTCAACAAATAAACCCTGATAAAAGAACAGTTGCCTGAAGAAAATCAAAGGTAAATGACAGTTGATGTGATGAATGTGTATTTAGATGAAATTCACTCAACAATCTCTTAAATAACTACAGTATTGTTACCCAAGTGATAATACCTTCAATCACTTATTCATGGCCCTCACTTTGCTAGCAGAGATCCTTTATCACCAAAAATTCCATTAAAAGATTTACTATGAGAATGTTTAACTTAACTGTCAGGATATCCTCATAAAATAGCAAAAGCTGCATTCTGCCAATGTTGTAACTGCTATCAGACCAGTGATAATATAACATTTGCAACACATAAGAAACACTTTTGGGTTCTTTGGCAGCTTCTATTATAATCATGGGAATTTCTACATTAGTAAGACAGTTACTGGCCCTCCTGTGATAAAAACAAGTTCTATAAAAGCTCTTCAGTTTTCTTAAGACTAGTATAAAAGGAGTGTTCCATTGGCATCCATAATTTTGATGACATTGTTCACAGTAACTGATCTCTGCTACAAATGTTTATAGTACGCACATCAACAACATATGAAAAAAATAGTTCCAACTGACATTGTGTAGTCACTGCTTGCAGGGATCTAACAAAACTGCTTTATCAGATATAAATCTTTATATATTCAGTCAGGAGTATTGGTTTGATTGTTTATAACAACAAAAGCTAGGTGAACAGTTATCAGGACCGGCACTTGACACAGTTATTTGGACTGGAGTGAAAATTTGGCACCGAAGTTATGAAACCATAAATGGGTCTGGCTTTAGTCTTTCCAGCAAACATACCAATCTGCCAGTCACAATTTAGTTCCAGTTAAATATTTCTCCACTTTATACAATTTTGTTGGTATATGAAGGGGGATTCACATGGAGAGACTGATTTACCTAAAAGAGGGTATATCTGAGATGATTTCCCTGAGATCATTTGGAGGTATTCAAGGGGGGAGGGGCTCTTCATTTTGGAGGTCTTTGCCTGGGGGGACATTTGATTTGGAGGTATTCCCACGGGGGGCGCTTCATTTTCAAGGATTCGCCGAGAAAAACCAACACCCCCCCCCCCATCCCCCCATGAATAATGAATGCTCCCTTAGGCCCCTACAACATTGATATTGCTAAAGTCATTACCGTTACCGACAGAACGAAAGTCGAAACCGAGAAACAAATGTGACGGTATATTACACACACAGTAACTATGAGGGCTACTATTAAGATACGAGAAGGAAGTGCTGAGAACGAAACTAAGTGTTACAAACATTCCCCAAGCTGTTTTGAGCTTCATGCTTTTTTTCTTATTTTCTCCTTTTGTGAAGGGGCGACATACGATCAAACTTCCCTTGCTTGTTCGTATGGCCATCCACTCCTCCTCTATGTATAGGACACGGCGAGTTTTGTTCCTGATACAAGGTTATATCACAGGTATAAAAAAACACGTATATAAATAGCCTAATGACTTTATGGTCCTCTGTGGCATGTACAATTTATCTTTATAATGAAATAGACCTGACAAGGTCGAGCTGAATATATCACCTTTTCAGGTATAGTGATCTAGAAAACCGACCGCCGTCTCCGACAGTTTTATAGGGCATGCTTTTCTGAGTACTAAGGAAGAAACCAACAAGTTTTGGCCAAAGTCATCATTCTCCATAAATTTGATGCGGAGTTGCATTCAAACGAGTTGGAGAAGAACAACAAAACGAGTTGCTTTCTGTCTATATCTCACCCCTGTACACACTAACAGAATATATGATACTGTACAGGATATGGATAGTCTAATTTTCCGTATTAGGCGGGTATATTATTTAGAACACCGCAATCAGTAAAATAGACCATGGAGAACGGACTGCAATACTCATAGGGGCATGGAGAACGCGTTCCCAATGTTAAGCCTATGGAACAAAGGTGCCAGGGATGAGATAATAGGTAAGTTCTCCATCAAATTCCACTTTCTTTCAATCACGGACTTGTCCCCAGGTCTTCCATAACTGGGATAGCCTCTCAATATTACTTTTTTAACTAGAAATTAAGGTAAATGTGTAAATCTACATTGGAATTTGTTTCATAATGTGTTGTTATATCGCAATTTATTGAGTAACCTCGATGACAGACAACAAGTACTCAAATATCGGGTGTTAAAGCTGGGGACGTACAAAGCGAGAAACGCAGCGATCTCCGGAATCGCTTACATAAAATGGCGTGTATTTGAGCCATTATTTCATATATCACCTTATTATTGCCTCTGGTGGGAGATATTACTATGAATTAATATCTCACATACACGCCATTTTCTGTTGGCGATCCTAGAGGTCCCTGCCATTTCTCGCATGGTGTGTCCCAGCATTAAGCTGGGGACACGCCAAGGAAGAAACCCAGCGATCTCCAGAATCGCTTACACAAAATCTTTGTATCTGAGATGCTAAGATTTCAGCGGGACATATTACTATAAGATAATATCTCACATACATGCCAATTCTTGTTGGCGATTCCGGAGATAGCTGACGTTTCTTCCTTGGTGTGTCCCCGGATTTAGAGTCGACTGGCTTTTTGGCCAATGGAGCGACACCAGCGGTCTCCAGTTGCTTGAGGGACGTTCTTCTGTTAAGTGTGTTATGTACACAATGCCCGATCGGGGCAGGCCACGAAGTGCAAAATAGGAATGCTGGCGAGAGGGGAGGAGAGAACAAAAAAAAACAAGCTCTGAGAGATGGAGCTGCCAGTGGGGAGTATTGTTCTCCAACGTTGAAGTTCGGCCAGCCAAAAGAAGGCCGAGTCAAGAACTCTCACTTGTCAACACTCTGTCCACAGACTGGAGACAGAAAGCAAAATCATGACGTCACAGCTGCCTATGTTGGCCCAGTGCCAGGTGGGGCAGAGGGTTGAATACCACTCTCGTCGACTGAGTCTGACGTCTTTGGCGGCGGGGGCTCAGTTGGCGACCCTTCTGGAGTTCCCCGAACCCTGCCCTGGTAAGGCCATCTGCACTGATTGGATAGCAACTGTTCAGCACATCACATGCTTGATATTGTACGTGAGATAGTCAGATATAGTACGTCCCTTTCATAGGTATAAGCTATATGGCGAGTGATTATCCGACCTTTGGGTTTTAAAAGCAGGAATGTGATACACGTTGATGGCACGAGCACAATGGCCCAAGTCTTTTTGTTTCCGTCATTTTCTTAATTGTTATTATGTTTCGTCTCTGTCGGCAATTTCCGGACTGAAATTGACATATCCTGACTGAAGGTATACAGCAATGTAGGAATAGAATTGGGTATGAAATGTTAACGATTAACAATTTTATGTGAAAGTTGTCTCCTGCAAATAGCTCAAGATCTTCAATCTAATTCCAGATATACTTGATTTGGGAATACAACATAAAAATGAACCATGCGAATCAAAATATGCTCACAGCAAACTGTATATCACCTGCATACATAATATGTATATTAAACGTGTGTATTCAGGTTGTGATAAAGCACTCCACGAAGCAGTGCTCTTCTATATGCATGTACTACTATTGCAAAGAGTGAAACTCGATTTGTTCATTTTCGAAATACATATACTTGATGATAATAGTTTGCTTATCATATCTATATAGGCCTAAGTATCGAATGTCTGTATAAACTTGAAGAGCAAGTCTAGCTATTGCTAACTATGATACTGTGGTGACCCTCGAAATAGGTCGTGCGATTGTGGAGATGTAAACTATCCATAAAGGATGGGCATTATAGTCATGAAATAAATTTTCCGAAAACAATTGTCGAGGCAAATACCTGTTATAATATCAGGAAACAGGTTTAGAATGGATCTTTTCTGGTGCTCGTATGAGAATGCACGGACTAGAGACCCACCCAGTTCCGCTCTACATATTCCAGCCCCTGGCTAATCCTATGTAATATGAGTCGATGCAAGAATGTTTGCCGTCCGCGCGGCATTCATTGTGTTTGCCCCCAGACTGGCGCGCCCACACTTTTTTATAAGGTCCATATCACGGCCCTGCTTTATATATGAAACAGTTTTATGTATATATCAAAATTGGTTTTTCATACTTTTAACATATACACCTGCGTTTTACAAGAACATTAAATTTCCTTCCGATCAGACATAATTAGACCCTCTGATTGTCAGTTTAATTCACGAGCTCAGTCGAAAAGCAAATTTCCGACGCATGCAAACAACCATAACTGAAGTCCCCAATTATGGGTCGGTATGCCAGTACTAATACATATATGTTATACGCCTTTACACGGGAACCTACATTGCTTTCGCAAGAACGTACACATTTGCACGCTACAGTGGCTAGACAGGTGGTCACAAATTTAACACCATCAATGTATTCAATAGCAATTAAATAGAGACACACATATGGCTGGGTCAGAGTTTTTACTGTTGCGGAAAGGCCATCTTCGCATATGCAATTCTGAATACTGTTTCCCATTCACTAATTTCTCATTCACATAGAGACTTATTTTTTCTCTGTAAATTCCACCTGTATTTATCAGAATGGTGTGTGCTAACTGACATTTATAAGTGACGCTCCTGTGTTATATTTGACCGGTGAAGGAGAAGCGGCGTGGTGTGTTCATTGAGGCGGTTGGGTACATGTATATGTAAGATGATTCCCCTGAAGAAACATATTTTTGTTAGGGAAAACGCCTTTGCAGAGGAAGGCCTTTGTATGGTCTCCATTATGAGGATGGTGCCGCCCGCACTGTTTATATTCTGCAGTGGTGTTCCTTCTCCAACCACCGCCAGTCATAATACAGAAGGAGTTTGAGTGGGTGCCTGAGGTTAGTTCACCGAATCCTCATTTCTCGATTCACAAAGATCTCTACAGACCACTTTCTTACCATGAGCTTATAGGAATATCCACAATAACTTGGAATTATGTGACTTATTGTACATACGTGTATTTTTTTCAGTCCTGGGTATATTTATTATCCATGTCCTATTTACAATGCGTAGTTTGAAGTTTGTTGAACTCTATCTCTTCTGATGTGATCTTTTACACTGCGGGGGAGAAGTAATATCTCCGGACGGAGATTATGGCTGTTCGTACTCTCCATACTACACAGAACGGATATTACGGGGAAAAAGTCCCTTGCATGCAGAGTAGTACGTGAAAAGATTGGCGGTCATTGTGTGTCTCCTTTGAAAACTAAAATTAGCAATGGGGATTGATAAATACAAAATACACTAGTTTCAGATTAAAGTGGCTGTAATCTCTGAGGATTAGACGCATAGTAATATCCGCGCGAATGCAAAGGTCTTACTTAGAGTCTAGTCCGAGGAGGATAGGGCCGATTGTATCTAAAACCAGTTAACATAGTGTATGAATCAGACTGAAGGAAATTACAAAAATATTCAGGGCCGTTTTGATTAGAAATTAATAAAAAAAAAAGTTCCCTCCCTGACAGGAAAGGATCGTGGGTCCCTTCTGATATATAGAGGAAATAATCGTTTGTCCTTAGTGCAATGGTTGGGACAGAATTTATCACGAAATGGCGTGACCAGAACGTGCAAAAACCCTGCCTTATATTCTATGGACGATTAGCAGGGAAGCTCCAGGCAGGCCCACTTTTCCGGCAGGTCCTTGTCAAAATCCCCGCGTGTTGGTAGCGAATTTATCTAATTTCTTTCAAACATTCTTAGAACATTGTTGAGATCATATCAATTGTATATAGTAAATTGTACAAAGATGTGCTCAATTAGGGATATATATTATACACATACCCATTCATATATGTGTAGGTGTCAGCCTTAGTATTACTCATAAGACCCTAGTGTTTCCAGAAGGCCTCTTGTCCAGTGACTCAGAGCATGTATATATAGTATAGGGTAGACTCGGTGATTTGTATAGTCAATATAGATACTTTATGCACATGTTATATATATATAATTCATGGTCAATAAAAATGCTTCCTAAAGGTACTTCATATGTTCTACTGTATATTACTCAGCGACTGACTCATAATGAGTCTATGGTCGGGTTAGAGATGGGTGGGCATTTCAACAAACAAGTAAGCCTTAGTGAGTTAGTCCAACGAGTATAGAGAACTCGTTGGTTAGACATAGATTCCCAATGTAAAGGTGTAAGCATTCTAGAAAATTAAGCAACGGCCACACCTCCTTGAGCAAAAGACCTTTTTTTAAGATTAAAACCCATTAAAGCTGCCATGCTTGGCATCAAAGTTGTTTTTTGTTGCATGTGTTGATGGATTATTGGATGAGTAGCTCTTGGAAAAGGGGGTCGGTTAATCTCGATGGTTTTTCCAACGAACCGGAACTCTTAATCTCTCTATAGCAAGGAGAATGGGAAAGGCCTGGAGAAGGTTTGGTTTCACCTCCATTCTCTTTCCTATCACCTACCATGTCATATTTGACAACGGTACATTGATTTAAGGATGTAGTTAAAGATACAAACCTGTGCTCGGCTTTTTATCCTACGAAGACATCCCGTCAACTGGGCAATACCGGTTGCCCACAGGAGTCGACAAGAATGGGCATCGCCAACAGCCCCCGACTACGACATGACAGTCGCATGACGATTATCTTAGCCATCTGGGGCCCTTTGACCATGTGGCGAACCCTGACACAACGCGACCGTCGGCAGTTGATAACACAACGTCTCCGATGCGACCAATGGGCACTGATCGCTATAGCTGCGGTCAAACAGCTTGGCCGACGTTTATTCTGCGGACAGGAGGGTATCTCCAGGGCGAGTGGCAGGGACGCTCTGGCCAGCTGTCATCAGTGCTAGAAATCTGGGAGGATGGGTCAAGGTCATGGGGTCATGGTCACCTCTGGTCCTCCCAGTCAAAGCTGCCGTGTGTAGAGAGTCCGCTGTCCGTGCTGGGATCGGACCAACTCTCAGGACGGTCCCAGGGGTGCGGAGAGTCGCCGGCCGGGTCCAGCACGGCGTCGGCCATCGGTTCCTCCAGGGTGAGGATAGTACTACAGGTGGAGTTTGAGGACCCAGAGGACCCACTTCTTGACCCCACGCTGGAGGGTGAAGGAAGCAGATTAACACGGTCGTCCTCGCTCCCATCAGGGGGCTGTCTGTGAAGGAATGATTTGTGTGTGGCGTGCTTACAGCCTAAGAGGCCACTCAGGAAGTCACACATAGGGAGGCCGCCCTGAGGGCAATCGAGCAGTTCCATGTCTGTGCCCGTTAGAGGGAGCTGGTCAGAGGTGTGAGCTGGGCTTCCTTCGCGTTCTGGGTTGGGCAGGGTTTCAGGGGTTGGTGAACAAGCTGCTACACGGTGGCGCCACCAGGTATTCCACTTCCGCTTGTAGATTGCATAGGAAGCAATGGAAGCCAGCAGTATGCCCCCCAGGAAGCAGGCAATGGACAGTGTGATGATCCACGCAGTAGCCTCCCGCTCCGAAATGGCTCGGGGCTGGTTTGGGTGGTTGTGACCTGCACCATTAAAACCAGGTGTAGTGTCGTACACAATGAATCCAAAGTAGGCCAAGTTCGGTTTGAGGCCTGGTGGGAATGTGTAGAAAGGCCTAGTGCTGCTGGCAGGAGGCGGATGGCGTGAGACGTCATCGTTCCCCTGGTAACTCGTGTCGGTATTTAGTGTTGGCAGTGGTGTTGGAGATCCGGTAGAAACGCCGCTGTCAATCTCAAGGTGTTTGACGTTAACATCCTGTGGCACCCTGCCATGGCTAGATGGTTGGAGTGCGTCCTCCGGCGGTAGAACAGTTGTACTCCTGGTGTGCGGCCTGTACTGACTCCCCGTGAACATCTCCCCGGGCTCCGCCTCCACAGGGGTCGGCGATATGTCGGCGCCTAGAGCGGTCTGGGCCCGGTCCTTGGAGGAGCCCGCATCAACGACCCGCTGTGTACCGGGAGACCAGCTCCTCCTCCGGGCGTTGGGTGTGGTCACATTCCGGGCATCATTAGATCTGCCTCTATCCTGAGTCCCAGTCGCTGCTGCTTCAACCGGTCCCGTGGCCACCATCCTCCCTCCTGACTGCGGCTTAGATCCTACCCGTCTGACTCCTCCAGCCTCTCCCTGCACTCCCCCTCCTGCTCCTGCTCCGCCTGTTTTCTCGGTAGCTGCGGAATGCCGGCCATCCTGTGGGTACGCCCCGTCAGTCTTCATCATTAGTGTGCGTCCCGCTTCTGATTCCCATGGTATGGTCGGTGTCCTCGATCCTCCCTCTTCTCCGGGGAGTAGCTGTTGGTGTGTATGTGTGTTACCTGGTCTCGTCGGCACGGCCGCTTGCAGTACGTCCCCTCCATGGAGCATAGAGATCCTCAGTGCATCCGCCACAAGCACCTGTGGAATAACAGAGCAAGGGGGTGAGAAAATAGGGAAAAAAGAATAGGTTGAAGAGACGTCAGCATAACAACGAAACGGACCGGTACCTATAGACAAACCTCTGGCTGCAGCAGCACTAGGCTATGATATACATGTACTGTATACATACAGCAGCATACTATAGGTGATATGGTGAGGCCGGCTGCCAGGCTTGGGTTGTCCCGATGCAAAACATATATTAAACATGTCAGGTATATACATTATACACTGCAGCTTGGCTGCAAGGAAGGAGCTCAATCGACAAGGTGACCCGGGCGAGGTGAGGTCAGTGGAGGGTGGGAGGGCGGTATATGCACTACGACCACGCCCAGGTATCACGACCTTATGACGTCACCAGCGTCCAGACGCTGCTCACCGCGCAGCTCCACCGTTGGCAAACTCCCGAACCAGGCTACAACTACAACCACGCCCTGACTGTATTAGCTTAGGACCAACAATCGCCTGCTTTCAAAAACTTTGCTCGACCTGCTGCTTATTCTCTATTCACTGGCACGCTCACTCTCCACGTAGACAAAACGCTGGTAGAGGGCGCGACAGGGAGTAATCAGGGACTGTCAGGAAGAGCGGAACTCCTCCCATCCGGTAGGCGATAGAACAAATCACAAATGCAGGGCAGTGTGAAGGTTGTGTATGTATATTCATGGCCATTTTCTTTCTTGATATATTTTTTCGGCATAGGGCTATTCGTCTGAGTACAGAGCAATGCAAAGCGGAACAAACTAGCAAGTGCCAAATAATTGCAAACCGAGAGAGACGGTTGGAAAAAGTCAGATTGGTATGGACCGAACTCTTGGCGCCTCAAAACATGTTCATGTGGTGTAATCATTACGACAAATGACGGAAGACTTATATTCTGACCGTGTATATATATGCATGTATAGCTTTACAAACATCTTTATTTATACACGTCAGGGTGTGGTCTTCCTACCCAATAAAACACAATATATTTAGACGCTAGCATGTGGTGGTTTATATATGTAAAGATAAACTAGAAGCTCGATATGATACTAAGTAGAAAATAATCAATAGTTTTGTGGAAAGGCGGCCGTAAACTTAGAGAAGCTGATTCGTAGTATAACGAATTAAGCCATCCTTCACTCTGCGCTATTATCAGGATTACGTACATGTACAGTAAAACCCCCGTGTCCTCTTAAGCGAGGTATCCCAGAAGCGGGGTTTTACTGTATTTTACTTTTAGTCCTATAGCCATTTTGTTTAGGCGTCTATGAATCCCGCCTTTTCTAATTTTTTTCACTCTCCATGGACCTTGCGGTACAGGGATTGTGGACCTTGCGGTACAGGGATTGCAAATGGTGATGTTTATAAATAAACAAAATCCATTATTTAGATGGAGTCGTTTTAGTCGAGACGAGCGGGCCACCCTTGTTCGGAGGTGATACCTGGTTGACCCTATCAGACCACTATCAACAGCAGGATCTCTCTCTCGATCTCTCTCTCTCTCTCTCTCTCTCTCTCTCTCTATATATATATATATATATATATATATATATATATATATATATATATATATATATATGTATATGTATATATATATATATATATATATATATATATATATAT
Organism: Alentia gelatinosa; assembly: GCA_950022655.1. NCBI lineage: Eukaryota > Metazoa > Annelida > Polychaeta > Phyllodocida > Polynoidae > Alentia > Alentia gelatinosa. The sequence continues at coordinate 102,003,121 of OX465581.1, forward strand.
ATGTATATATATATATATATGTATATATATATATATATATATGTATATATATATATATATACATACATATGTATAATACAGCAAGAGAGAGAGAGAGAAAATATATAATTGCACACCTGCCTGAGTCAGTGATTGATGTTTCTGTCTAATCTCTTAGTTACTCTTAGTTATGACCCTCTCTGCCCTATGTAAGCTGTTGAATCACTAGTAGAATGAAACCTAAATAAGGGTTGCTAAACTTGCTTACCTGGAGTATTGCCACAAGACTGAACGCATGCAGAAGTCCCATTCGTGGTTGGCCGCACTAGAAGACACACTGGTGTAATAAAGTGGGCGCAGGACATGGGCAGAGGGCGCGACTCTCTCCCTACGCCACACAGCCTTTATGGACCCGCTGTTGAACTCAGGCGGGGCGTTTGTTGGTTAAACATACAGGACTCGAGGCTATTCGCCGGTTGATCCCGGGTCGCCCCGGCACTGTCAGTCCGCGCCCCGTCTGGAGCTCGGCCAACCCGATGCCGCGTATTTGTTCGGGCTGGGTTGTTATGAAATTACCGCCGCGTGAAAAATGTGGGCTTTTCTGGTTCCGCCCACTGAGGTCGCGACCTGTGACGTCAATGATGTAATGTAGCACAGAGGAATCCGATGCATTTAAAACCCAGCCCCGCCGCGCCCTCTGGTGAAGATCCGCTGTACTATGTAAAGAGGTCCGCAGATCATCTGTCCTCTGGTGTTGCTGGCGGATTCGTTGGTTAGGTCAGTTATAAACACGTGAAACCATATCGCTATGAAATAGGGATACGCCCATACTCAAAATACAAGTGACTGTGGCACAAATCACATCCTGCATCTGATTCTTGTAGATTGTGAAACATGCGTCCATAAACTAGTCGTCTCTGATACCAAGTACTGCGGTCTCCTAGGGCACCGGTTTCACTCGGAAGGTGGAATGAGCCTGCAGCGCCACCTGGAGCAGACGCCGAGACATGCGCACAGAGGCCCTTTGTTTGTTTTCATAATAATTGGACGTGAGGCTGGTAGAACACGCGGATTTGATGATATTAGCAGTCGCTAAGAGCCTCTGCGCCGTTGGCATGGTGACGCAAGTAGGGTCCAGATGAATTGTTATGGGGAGCTACCAGCGGCTTCTCATGTGAAACCTGATGTCGGTCTGACACTCTCCAACAGAGAAAAAAATAGTAAAGCTCTACTACCGTTGTTAAAATCCTTTACAGTAAAGGAAATGGGTGACATGATAATGCATGTCTGACATGATAAAATATAAGTAGATGTTGCCGAATATTTTATGGAAAAAACTCAATTCATGATTGAATCCCATGAGACAGTCGTCTGTTTTTCCCTTTCTTTTGAATCGTGATGTGCACTAGAAACGATTCTTGCAGGGTCAAAGCTATCGGCGACCAGAGACGGTCAGATAAGGAAAATTGTTCCAAATACTTTAGAATGTATCAAGAAGTTCATCGTTTTCTACTGGTGTGATATTTCCTGCCCTGAACATGTGAGAATCTCAATTACTTTTTCTTTCTTCATCTGACATGTATTTATCAATCAACAACATTAGCATTACCAGAATTTTAGTTTTCCTTCAATAAAATGAGTGCATCAAAATGTACTAGGTGTAGCCAAAAAGTGCGCTATAATACGTCGTTTACTTACAAACGATTTAACGAAATAAATTAGAAGCATGGAAGTAGCAGCTTGAAGTTTTATGTCAGAAAATAAAAGAAACTGATGATCAGAATGTCAGATATTGTTGATATATAAATTCTTTTCGATTTGATTTAATTGCGTTGGTAAATTGGCAAATTCTATTGTCATATCGTTATGAGAGTGGCACTGCTCCATTTGTCTCTCTGACTATATAATCACTCGTAATCTCGTTATGATTTTATCATATTATAATCTTTATTTACAGTTTAAAACGCGCAGAGGTGAATAACGTTTTCGTGGAAGAAACACCTTTAGGCATACATGCATATGATAAATATATAACTGTACATGTATATTAGCAAATCGCATATTATAATTGATATTTCTGAAATGTTACTTGCCTAATGACTGTGATAGGTTCCACTGGGGCTAATATAGTGTTGACCCTTTTAACCCCTGAATTAGTTTGTATAATAGTGTCTGTTGTGCATTTTCCCAGCTTCCGTGAACAGCAAACGTGTGAATAATTTCCTAACAGACCTGTATGTATGAATAAGAAGTATGTGTGCATCATAGTCTTTTTTCGTAACCCAGGGCGTTGCCTATGGATGGTGCGACAAAAATATATTTATTTTCGCAGAAACTGTTGGGCATCTGATGTGCCCTGGGAAAAACCCTCAATGACTCCCTTTTCCTCATATGTGAGAGAACCTCCTAACCCCTCCCAGATCTGGGAAATGGATCCATACTATTCAAGATTTATTTGATCTAGGGTCAGAATTAGAAGCAAATACCGTGCCCTAATAATCAAGACTTGAAACATTAATTTAGTATAAAACCCTTTATTTACAGATAACATAGAACAATGTAAATGATTCTTTGATGACAAATTAGACTATGAAACTATAAGGTGTAATGTCCTAAAGGATTTACATTTTATACGGTGGGAAATAGTATTCGAAACATTTCGGGAAATGAGGTTAATAATCGGTTAACAGTGATGTTATCACAATCACATATATGCCCCTGTTACAGACAGAAATTCGAAGCATTCATTTCAAAAACGTTTGATAACTTCCTGGTAAACGTGCTCCTTATTTACAGTACATCAATTACAATACATATATGATTTCTGAAGACAGAACTTATGGGTACTAATAATGAACACAACAAATCTATGCTATTCAACGGTCTTCGCAATTAGGCCTACAACACGTCCTAACCGTATTCTCCGAAGAGTCAGAATGCTCTGATTTCTGAACCGAATCCCTCGTTATTACAGGGGATTTCAGGGAAAATTGTGTCAGATTCATCAGGTTGTGTAATGTGTCGAGACGTGTTCTTCTGCCGCTTTCACCTGAGCTTTCTCCCGTGCCTGTTAGCCCATAGACAGGTGTTCATGGATTTAACTGAGACATGGAGTAGTTCCCAGTGCCCATTGGAGAAGGCCCACCCATCTGGCTCATGTTGGGGTCTGGAACACTCATGGGTCCGTAGTAGCCCATCTCCTTACCCCTCCGGGCGGCGGCCGCCTCCTCCTGCTTTTGTCGCTGCAGTTGTTTGTCGTAGAAATCTTCCGTCCTGTAGCAAAATACACTCGTGAATATGAAATACATATCTAACTACTAATACGTATGGGCATATAAATGCAATCTACGTATTATGTCAATACGTGTGTTTATACATCATATAGAACGTACATGCATTCCCCCACTGTATACATGTGCAGGATTTGGACAGAATTTAATGCTGCATGACATAATCGTCATGTAGAAAAGGCAGGTGTAAAATCGGTCACGTCAATTGTTCTATATAAAGTAGCTCCATAGTACTAGTATTGATGTTCATTAATGGTTTGTGAATTCGTGTCGTTTGTTTCGCGACTATTGAGCACGAGGGATTTTTTATGTAGCCAAATTGATGTTGATTAATGTTATGTCTCTTAATTCTGTAACCTGTATGTATTATATATCTCGAATTGGAGAGGACACGAAGGCGAGAATAGCATTGGAACCGTTACCAGATATCTGAATTAAATCAAAAGTTATTGAGTTTTGTATTTCCTATTTGTAATTACTAACAGTAAGTACACATCGTGATTGTTTGGTGTTTAATGCCGTAGCAACAACCAGGGTCATATTACGGCGACGCATATGTAAACATCAAGCGACCACAGTGTTCTTACAAGTAGACTACTTGTATATTGCCTTCTGGTGTGAACGTGGCTTCTGTTTCAGAACCCTGTATCCTTGATGCAATCTAAGTTGATATAGCCACTAAAGAGTTTGTTCATTGCCAATTTGTTTCCAGATATTCTAGTTGTCTAAAGAGATTTGTATATCTCATGTCTTTAATCTATGTACGGACTCTATTTTGTTTTATAATGTTATGTTTTCGTCCTTAGACATGATGCACATCGGTTAATCCAGGCTATGTGTCCTTGATGAAATGCCAGAATAAAAAGATATTTCGGAATTATATAGCAATGTATGTAATGTAAGTTGATGTATAAGCTAAAGCAAGCTATTATTATCGCAAATAAAAATACTGAAAATTGAATTGTATCTTTCAGTGAGTATTTGATCAATATGTTGGTCAGTGTTAGAATTTCGCAACTGACGTCACTGCATAATTTGAATATTGATTAGTTGATCAGTGTACACAAGTTAAATATTCAGTCGACATATGCGATAAATTATGCAATTTTCAAATATATATTTATAACATACCGGGTAATCACTTCAATTTATGAACCTATCATGGCACACACTATTGCTTTTCTCAAATCCCACTTAATGGAGTAATTATATAGAACGGCCTGACCATGCTGTACATGCTATAAAACGAGGTGGGGAATTGTTGCCTTTTAACGGAACGAGGCCCCAGGCCGACTTCTGTAAAAACACATCAATTCCCATCGAGTTTTGTAGCATGTACAAGCATGGTAGGGCGTTAAATATTTATTATGTAACCAAAATTAACAAAATCTTAATCCAAAGCACTGTCAACCATGGCGGTAATTTGGTGTTTTACCCAGTCTATATAGTTCCCCGTTAGTCTCTGTCTTAAGCACATAGAAAAATTAGGAGATTGGTATTATCACATTTGAATAATTAACATCAAAATAGCTTTCTAAGAGACTGTCTTCGAGTTTAATTTCAATTTAATTGACCTCACCTCATATATCTGTAGGGACTATTTTTCCTGAATCTCCTCCCGGAGATTTTGACATACCAGAATCTCCAGGTAGCGAATTCCAGGCACTCTATATATTTCATATGGAGATTCTATGATAGGTGTAAAATAAATGGTTCTCACCTCAGCTCTTTCCACAGAAGTGGCACGGCGACCAGGGAGCATAGGGCCGACAACCAGGCCAGTGCATATGGCCAGTTGAGCGCCTCGCCTGATGAGAGGTGTTCGCCCGCTGCCCAGCTCACCACGGCGATAGTCGTAAACAAAACTGTCAACAACAAGTGGCTGATGGTAGATCCGTGGTTTTTTTGTGTGTTTTTTTCACGTCGCACAATGCAAATACGTACGATATAGTTTCAGAGATGATGCATAAGGAGCCATATATAAAGTACATGTCCAGAATTTACGAAAGTTCTGACCCACACCCACACCCCTCCTCCCGGTCTTTTACGCAATAGAACAAAGAAGCAGGATACGCGTGATTTACAAAAGATGTTACCCCCCCCCCCCCCCCACCCGCCTGAGTGCGTGCATACTTTATGGATGGCCCCTAAATGTGCATCTTGTACAAAGGTATATCAGGACTATAGACGGAGGAGTTCATTAGGTCTATACGCAAGAAGTGTTAGTCTGAATGCATGCATAGCTGCCGAGGGGGGTTAAAGGCTTGATTGTCGATACCCTTGCACAACTTCATGAAAAAAAGTTGCAATCTCTTGCATGACTATTGGGAATATTTATCAATGATACCTAAGTGTATCTTTGATTCATACTGGAGTATCTCTATTTGATATTATGTTTGTAAACTCTAATAGCAGAGAGTCTATATAGTAGATACTAGTGCAACCAAAAGTACAGAAATTGTGAGGAATAGAAGCACGGTTGAAGCCTAATTGCATCTTTATGTCTACACCCTGACCGAAGTTTTCTATTTTCTGTTAGCATTCTGTTTGCATTATACTACACGTTGTGTATGTACATATTCTGTGCCACAATAGAGATAAAGGAGGTGAGTTGTTCCTGGATTCCTATTTCTAGATTTTTATCAGGACGATCTTTAACATCCAAAGATCTTGTATAAGAACTATGAGAGATTTTAATAACCATGCTTGATAATGTAATATTTTGTAAACTTCCTCCAACTACGATCTGGGCGGCACAAATTATACATGCAAAATGAAGCTGGCCGTACATGAAGACAATGGGCCAGGTATTGCCACCATAAATAAAAGTTGGAAAAAATGTTATAATGTATGGTAGGAGACATCATAACTTGGGAATTATGGAATTCAACTGGAATTAAAACTTCCTCACTGGTAAGATTGCATCATCTATTGTTTAGTAACTTTGTAGTTACAGTAGTTGAATGTTAATAATGACTACTGTATTTAATCATGCTACAATTCTATATTACAACGTCACATTTAGTCACAGTTCAAATGGAATGAAAAATCAATGTTTTATACAAGGATCCAACTCCCTCGTTGACTCAATTGGGAAATGAATTAACAAGCGTTGGTGACAAGTTGTAACACTCATTGTATGTTTTCGTAAGATTATGACTTTTACCTGAGAGGGACATGAGAAGTAGAGACAAAGCGATGAGCCTTTTGTCTCGGTCAAAGGATTTTTGGAAGACGAAGAGGAGGACGAGCATTGTGGAGAATGAGAGTGTGATCAGAGACAATACCATGCACGTCTGGCCTGCCTTTATCCATCCTGCGTAAAAGAAATAGCAACAGAATACATGTATGCAGTGTGGAATTCAAATGTTTCTACAAGTTAATATATTATAACTTCCAACACACATGTCCGCAGCTGTATAGTCTATTTGGCTCTCATGGCTTCGCCCCCCCCCCTCCTCCCGGAAAGAAATACAAAACCTCATGTTATACAAATAGATGTACATACGGTCATATACTATAATGCCCGAACAGGCTAAACTGTACGCTCTAATCCAAAGAATATTGAATTGTTCGGAGTACATGGTCATGACCAGGTATGAGCGATAGTATAAGCCAACGTCCGCTTGGTAGGGCCTACTTTATATTCAATAAGACAATAATTGTTCACATACAGCTTGATAAATCTAGACGGACTTGATTTCCATTTCTTTCTCTCTATATAATTGGGTTATTTTGTTTAAGAATTACATTCTATTTAAGCATTAAATTAGTGTTAAAGGCCGATACTTAAAACCGTAGATCTGAACGAAAATTTGGCTATCGTTTTAACCTGTATTCATATTGAGAAATGTTTCTGTATCACTGTCCGATATTGTTCCAGAAACTAAGTAGAAACGGTGGATTTAAGGTTTTAAAATATTCATCAATAAAGATACATAAGTTGTAAGCGTTGGTGTACCAGTCAACCTGGTATATATATATCATTCGCGGGTGGCATTGCCGTAAACTTCACATATACACCTGAGTGAAAATATACATGTACTGGATATCATACCTGGAGTCAATACACTTACCTGCAACCCACTGGTTCCAGCGCTCATAGCACACCCCATCTGTACATCCCGTCCACAACCCGGCGTTCCCGTCCATCCTCGTTGTCCAATAAGGGGACCCGAAAGAAATTACATGGATTACGAGGTTGAAAACTAGGAGAAACACAAGAAATTTGCCATAGTCGGAGGCTTCATTGAAGCCCGCCATGTTTGCCTGACATTACCTGCTTGGCCTATTTCCTTGAGTTCCCTATCAAAGTCCAGTCCATGTCTTATCAGGTGTATGTGTGTCACTGTATGCTGTACCTCACAGGTAGGCTATTTGATTGATAATGATGGCAGGGGGAATCAGGGACTGAAGAGTGCAATCCCCTTATCTATATAAAATATGTGAATTAGCGACATTACGTGTGTATTCATCATATATGACACTACTTGAATATACTCTATGTGAAGAAGAAAGAAAGAGTTGCAATTGTATTACAGTAAAACCCCGCTTCAGAGACACCCCGCATCCGGGGACATCCCGCATATGGGGACAATTTGCTCGGAAGGGAAACTTTTCCCTGTATTAAGAGTTTATTTCAACCCCGCTTAAGAGGCCACCTCGCTTAAGAGGACACTTGGCCTGGAACGGAGAGTGTCCCCTTAAGCAGGGTTTTACTGTATATATTCAAATCTGTCTAGATAACCAAATTGTGTCACATTTAAGCGATTCAATTTACATTGCTTGGTTTGGGGAACAGATCTACAGACGCAGGGATCAAGGAAGTCTGGAATCCCTCTATTTATTCAGAGTTCCATCACTCCAAATGGAAGAAAGATGGGGGAGGGGTGTACTCAATAGCGTCGAACTCACTTCCTTCCCCTCGAGGAATTCCTAACACTGACAGAAATATTTTTTCAGCTTAACCTGCAAGATTGATTAAACCAAAGTTTGTCATTGAATATTATAACCTTATGATATAAGGAACACCGCAGAGTCATATGACCTGCTATGAGACATTACTTATGAGATCTACATTATAACAACTTACAGTGTATTTAAAATTGACATTATTCAGAAATTATGACAGCTGTAATCCCTATCTTTGTCTTTACCATACACCTATCAGTCTATGTGTCATGTATGTCTGCACTTGTTGGACTGATACAAGGAAGAACGTCCAATAGGATGATTGTATTGAATCCGTTTTCTATTGAATAAAAAACAAAACAAAAAAAACAACCTTATAACCTTTTTAAAACAGAGCCTTCTACATCTATCCCTTTTTAAAAGTAAGTTGATCATCAAATGTGCAGGTTTATAACCTGATACCTGTATTTCCATTTCGTTTGACTAATTTCTAGTTCAACAGTAAGATGTCAATAAAGCATAATATTGTATTACCAGTGTATGTTAACACCTATATTTCCAGGTCAAATTATTTTAAGCAACAGTAGGTCAATGAGGTATTTTTCTTTCTGAAATGATTTGTTGTGGGGATATGGGCACTCCTATATGATACCCAGACACTGGATCTCTGCAACTTACCAATGTCACAGAATTGACACGCAGATAGAGATTTTTTGGTATGCGCAGCACGCTTAAAGACTCTAAAACCTCCCCCTAAACGTTTCAGTATATCTGAGCATATCCCATGCTTAAAAATACTATAAACTGAACCTGATTACATGTAATGACTGTTGGTATATTTTGATATTTTAAAAAATGAGAGTGACTTTTGCCAAAACAAAACTGTATGTAAGTTTACAAGGTTTATGATCACCTCAGCAAAGCATATATATTCCTCCATGGGTAATGTCATCTAGTTTAGGTAACGTGATCACTATTCTATGGTCATATTCAGAAATATAACACAAATTTATAATCCATGTTGCCAAGGTCACGCAATAAAGGAATTAGGCCTACTTGCATTTCAGTATAGATAAACCTCACCAAAATAAGCTTGCAGAATCCAAATTTCATAGATTTTCTTGTTATGTTGTTTATAGGTTTAAAGGGTGCTATTATATATGTGAAAAGTGTAGGATTTCGTTTAGATTTTGTAAAACATCAGAGGGACTAGGACTGAGTGGAATCATGTATATCATTATATATTTGTTGACCATCGACTGCAATATTGAAGGCAGTTTAGAATTGTGTAAAGTTTAGAATACATAGTACTTCATATGGCATTAGTAGCCTATAGTATAAAAGCCATTACCGGATAAGCACCAGCTACCAGATAACGGATATGTCAGCGGGGGTACGCGTCCCATCAAAGGCTGATCATGTGACGTCAGCGGGCGCGGTCATGTGAGGAGCAACCAATGAGGCTCTCACATAGATCCCTAACCCTGGTAGACTAACATGTCCTGAGGCAATGCGACGATGGTGGGGGGAAAATGATGCTGAAGTGGAATAAAAAGAGGGTATTTTGGAGGGTACAGGCAGATCCCTAGCTGAGGGTGAAAAGAGAGAGTGCGGAGGGCTGTCCCATCCCTACCAGTAGCCCCAAAGGTGCTAGGTGCAGAATCTGCGGCAGCAGAGGTCGTGGACGTGGGTTTGTCTGAACCTTTCAACCTGGCCCCCTTTGCCTCTCCTTTCGGTTTCTGGGTTTGGCTTTCGCCTTCCCCAAGTCACTTGAGGAGGCCTCCTTACTAGACTTTCCGTTCCTATAGACTACTTATCCACCTTTGCAGCTGGACCAGCTGGTTTTGTGGCCTCTGCAGCAGCCCCAGCGGCTCTAGCAGCTCAGCAAGCCTTCTTTTTCTGCTGCTTTGACAGCTGCAGGTTCATGGACACAGCACTGGACTTGGAAGCCTCAATTCCATCTCCCTTCCCCAGCTCGGACTTAGCCAGCTTTGACACTGGTTTGTCATCCTTACAAGGTTTCTCCACTGGAGTAGCAGAGTCACCCCCAACTGCCGAATCAGTCTCCATCAAGCCAACAACAGGGCCAACATGAGAGCCAACAACAGGTCAATGAGCAGAGTGTCATCATCTCAAACTTCCTTCTCCTCAGCTGGGGCCAAGGGTTTGGTCAGGACCATCGGAGACTCCGAAGGATTCTCCGTAACAGAGGGGAGCCTGAGCTCACCCTCACCGGCAGAGGTACGGTCAGTCATGCTGCCCTACCACAACTGTGGCGGTGTTCGACGCCGCGCCGAACATAGAGTGAAGAACCCTGAAAAGACAGGGCCTTATATACTCTCTGATTGACCCAGATCAAAGGAGGTCAACTCCTTAGGCCAATCAATGGTGGAGCGTCTTAATGCCGCATGTGTGAGGAAGTCAAAAGTCAGCTGTTACACTTGACTTGATTTGCTCACACACTCTCCCAACAGAAGAACCGACCCCCCGGGTGAAACCCTCTTCGCAGGCTCCCACACAAATTTTTCATCTCTGGAGATTTCCTCGGCCGTCATGCTTCAAGTTATGAGATATGGGAGGCAGAAATCAATCATGGAGAACAGATCTGTACACTGACAGCACGTCTGGCAATTCTACAGCCTCTGGAGGGCCCTCTCTGGGGATCTCTGGACTGAGGCACAAAGCTCGGCTTATCCAGGTAAGTTGATCAATGTTCAATTCACAATTGAAACGCCACTGACCTGCAACCATTCACACACGCCATAGTGACTTCTCATTGTGTTTTTGAAAATTACCAGCAACACTACTCCTTGTAGTTAACAGCAGTCTTCTCTTTTAAACGTATACTGCGGTGGTGCAAACCTGGCTTCCCGGTACTTTGAACCTGGGACCTCCCGACTCACCGGGCAGATCTAGCGGAAAGTTACACATCCAGCTGGAGTGTGGGCTGTGTAGCTTCAAAGCCAGGGTCCTCGCGTTTACCCTCCCATGCTCTCAGTCAGAACACATGGGATTTGTAACACCTCCTTGACCACTCATCCTCTATCACTACTGTCATTTCTGACAATAGGCATGTGCTATAAAGGGTGCTAGCTCATCCCAATTCTTCTGGTGTTCATTAACCAGAGTCCGGAGACATTTAATTAATGTCCGGTTGAACCTTTCCACCATACCATCTGATTGCAGATGGTATGGATTAGTATGTGCCATATTTGGAAATCAAATTCCCGTCCCTGGTCAGATGTATTACACTCAGAGTTCCAAAAGGCAACATCCAATTCTTCACCAAAGCCTCGGCACAGGTCGCTGCTTTGTGATTCTTCATGGGATAGATCTGCATGTACTCTGTGTAGTAATCCATCACCACCATCAAGCAAGTGTTACTGTCTTCGGACTCATCAATACTGAAGATGATATCTAGAGTGATTCTGGCAAACCTGACTCCAAACAGTTCCTGTTGTAGCGGCATCTTGCCCAGCCCTACACCGGGTTTGACTTTGCCCCATACACGGAACAACTTTGCACCCATCTAGTGATGTCTTTACTCATCCTAGGCCAGTAGTAACATCGCCGTATACGGGCAATTGTCCTTTTCCCTCCTAGGTGAGCTGCACTCCTGTGTTCATGGCACAGGGTCATCAATCCAGAACGTAACCCCCGTGGTGCTACTAACCTTGTCTAACTGCAAGGTACGCCGAGGCGGTCGCAGGGTAGTTCTCCAATGGTAAAGTATACCATCTCGGACTTCCAACTCTTTCCACTGACTATAGAGAGTCTGGAACTCCTGGTTTTCAATTGAGAACTCAGATCCTGTAGGTCTGTGGAGCCTGTTCCCTACCAGTTTAAAAAGCTGGGACAGATCTGGATCAGTCTGTTGACCTTTCCTGATCTGTTCCAGTGTCCACTGATAGTTCTGCGGAGTCTTCACCTGAGCAGAGCTTAAAGCAGCTATCACCACCTTATGCTCTCCACAATCCTGACAATCCGGCCCCCCACACTCGCGTATTTGTCTCTGGGAGAGACAATCTGCTTAATGTGGGACTTACCAGCTCAGTGTTCTATCTGACAGTTCTTTAACCCAAACTCGGAAAGTGCTGCCAGCTAACACCCAATCATTCCTTCGGGATCGTTAAAATCAAAGAGCCATTTGAGAGATGAATGGTCTGTACATAAGATAAAGTCTCCACCTGCGAGGAAGTGTCAATATTTTCTTACATACACCACTACAGCGTTCCCTCTTAGTGGTACAGTAGTTTCTTTGACTTCAGCTTAGACTGTTGCTGGCAAAAGCTATGGGAACCTCAACACCATTCTGTATTTGAGACAAGGCTGCTGTGATACTCTCATTGCTAGCCTCGGTATCTAGAGTGAACTGACCCTTAGGCAAAGGATATCTCAGAACAAGAATCTCTGTTAACTTCTACTTCAACCCCGGGAAAGCGGCTTCAGCTTCCGGAGTCCATTTAATCTCCTTCAGCTTTTCTGCTTTATCTAGAACAATGTAACACTGTTAGGCCCCGCACCCACCAGTTACGACACGCTCCGACAAGCGTTCCGACACACTCCGACACAGAATTTTTCTGTCGTAGTGCAATCGTAGCACTCTTGTCGCAGCGTGTCGGAGCGTGTCGTAATGGTTTTTGGCGAAAAAAAAGGAAACCACGGCGCCGACACGGGCTACGACACGGGCTATGACAGAATACGTTTTTTCTCAATTATTTAAAAAATGATGAGAGTGACCTATCATTTTTAAAACTTAAATAAGTAGCACTATGCATATACTATATTCTGGTAAAGTTTGGAGAAGGTGACATGGGTTTTACTGAGTGAAATTGAACTTTTCAGAATTCTTATATTTCCTTTTATCAAATATTTTAAAACTCTTGAGTTACGGAAAGGGTACATCCTGATTAGTATGTAACCGAAATTTTGTGGAAATTTTCAAAGTATTAACGGAGATATAGAGGAAAATATAAATGCCCATTGACTTACCATTGCTCCCATAGGCGCCAGTGTTAAATATCGTGACTCGTGTCGGAACGGTGTCGTAGACGTTGTCGGAAGCCTGCCTCCACTAGTGCAGAACGCTACGATAGCGTTACGACACGCTCCGACACGCCCCGACATGTCGTAGGCCTTCCGACACACTCCGACAATTCCAACATGTTGGAATTGTCGGAAGCGTGTCGCAAGGCCTACGACAAGGCGCCTGTGTCGGAGCGTGTCGTAAGCCATGTCGGGGCGTGTCGCAGTCCTTGTCGGAAGCCGGCCTCCACTACTGCGATAATTTAAGCGCTTCCGACACAACGTTCGATTTTGTGTCGTAAGGGCTATCGGGGCGTGTCGGAAGCGAAATCGTAGTAAGTGGGTGCGGGGCCTTACAGATAAGCAATTTCAGAAAAACCTGGGTTCAAGTCGCGATAATACGAGCAAAATCCTAGGAAAGACCTTATGTCTTTTATATTCTGGGGGCGTGGCCAGTTTGCCACAACCTCCAACTTAGAGGTTTGAACAGCTTACACTTTTGAGGTTTAAACTTTAATCCATAGGACTGGATCTGCTCAAATACCCCCCGAGGATTATTTAGACATTCCTCATAAGACTTCCCGAAAATGATTATATTGTCTAAATAAACCAAGCACTTTTCTATTGTAAGCCACGCAACATCTGATCCATCCTGGACTCAAACGTCGCCGCAGCATTGCACAGACGGTAAACTCACGAAGCCCCTGATGAGTAGTGAAGGCAGCCTTAGGCTGATCCTCACTATTCATTTTCATTTGCCAATACCCAGACTGGAGACCCAGAGTGCAAAACCACTGGTTCCCACCCAGAGAGTCGAGGCTCTAGTCGATCAGAGGTATTGGGTAAGCATTCTTCCAAGTGATACCATTCAGTTTTCTGTAGTCAATACAGAACCGGCATATACCATCTTTCTTAGAAACTATTACCACAGGACTTGCCCAAGGGCTTCGATGGGAATGATTACCTTCTGGCAGACCGTTTTCTCCATCTTCTCCTCTAAGGCTTCCCATTTTATGGAAGGGAGCCGTTGATAAGAAAGATGGAATGGTGTGTGCCCTTCCATGTTGATCTTATGCTGCACCCAATTAGTATGATCCAAAGGATCCCCTGGTGAAGCAAAGATATTTTCCTTTTCCTTCAGAAGTGCCCTCAACCCCTGCCACTCCCCACTGGTAAGTGTGTCTGCTGAGAGAGCTAAGGTCTCCAGAGTTTCATGCAGTTCCCCGAGGATGGGAGTGTGATCCGGGCCGGAATCTATAGCACCCACTCTGACTTCCTCAAAATCAGTACCACTGAAATCTGGGTATCCTGGAATGGATGGAGTGTCCAACCCATGCAGCGGGGATACCGGTATAGGTGTGAACTCTTGTCCACTAAGCCTGCAACAATGGCTAGCATTTCCCAGCCTAGTGTATTACCTTTAACAGGGAGGGGATCCAGCTGTGCAAGCAACCAAAGATCCTGACTTCTTACTGTCTGCCAGAAGTGATCCCAGTTAGATCACCCCCAAAGTACAGTACCTTGGCACAGTGTGTCAAGTAAAGCCGGGAGACTGACTCCTGCGCCCTCTTTCAAAGAGTGAAAGAACCACCGCTAGACTAACTCAACCCCTACATTTCTATATCCATTCATAGCTACTGTTTTGAGGTTATAGAAATTGAGGAAGTGATTATGTATATGTAAAGCCTATAAGACAACGACACAACCATTGTGCCCGATCACACCTTTGCCTGACGAATTGTTCGGGTCAGTCAGAATCGTGTCACTGTATGCACTTCACAGACCCAATTTTAACCGGGTTAGGTATGCCCTTAATCGTGTAGCTGTACTCACTTCACCGACTGTTCCCGATTCTGAGAAGGCCATTTGAAAATCAATGCTACCTATCCCCCAGTCTGACAAGTGCCATATGTCGATTTGTAGGGTAGACAGAGGCAATGATGAACCTGAAAAACTTTTCCCGATGTTTTAATTTGATCTGAAGTTATCAAAACTTTGAATTATTTTCTACGATTCCACACCAGTGGCCCGTGGCTCCCCCCGGCTAGGTTCCCGGCAGCTCTCTTTGATCTCAATCGGGTCACTGTACAAGGTCATAAAGTGGAGAGGTGTGATCGGGAAGCATTGTTGAGGGTATAAAGCGACATTCTTGTTCCCGATTATAATTGGTGATCGGATCGGTGAGAATCTGTGGAAAATGTTACTGTCATATAGACGGTAGTAAAGAGAATTAAATTTAAGGGCCGGTCCTCAAGAAATTATGATAAAGAGAAGTTTCAAGAAAACTTGATAAATGAAGACTGGGTGGAGTGGTATAAGCTAAATGACCCAAATACCTTATGGCCAGAAATGTTAAGAATTATTACCAAACATCTTGATGTGATGTGTCCTGTCAAGGATTTTACTGTAAACGATAAAAGGGAACCATGGGTTACTAATGAGTTGTTAGAGATGATTAAAGAAAAGGACTGGTTATTAAAAAAAGCTAGACAGAGAAATAACAATATAACATGGACTGCTGCCCAGAGGGCCAGAAATAACACTACTAAAGCAGTAAGACTAGCTAAAGTAGAATTTATTCAAGGTTTACTAACTGATTATCAAGATGATAATAAGAAATTTTGGAATTTGTTATCACGTTTTACAAAAGGTGATACAAAGAAAGTTGATTCGAGTAAATTAGAAGACCATGGTATAGAAATACATAGTAATGACACAGCAGATTTTATTAACAAATTTTTCGCTGGAATTGGGCCGAGCCTTGCCACCCAGCACGACCGCCCTTGGTTAATTAAGGGCCCTGTTTTTTAGTCGAGACAATCTCAAGTTGAGACCGTTTTAAAGGCAAACTGTTTTTCAGTTGAGATGATCTCTATGGATCTCAGGCTGAGACTGAGATGCGACCGTTTCGGGGGCTATGGGTGTTTCTCAGTTGTGATGATCTCAAGGGATCTCAGCTGAATTGATCTCCCAGACGGTCTCAATCTGAGACCAGTTGATACCTGTCATAACTATTTTTTTCAGGTTCCAAAACTTATTCAAATTAGAAAATACTTAGAGCGAAGGTTACTAATAATCTGACATACCTATATCCGAAATTTCATAGTTTTTCTGTGGTTATTAAGACCGTGATAAACATTTATCTGGAAATCTGAAAAATGCAGGCACTGCACCACTCAGGCAGCTTTTGTATACCTACTGAAATGCTCGATTTTATTTGAGCAGGCTGAGGTCAAGGTCATCCCATATTTGTGAATAACAATAACACCCATTCAAAAAGTAAAACATGTCTCACTTATTGAATACTCAATGGAAAATTATGAAATCTTAGGATTGGATCAAATGGACATGGACAATTTTTCGCTGCAAATATGGTCTAATTTGAATAAGTATAAGTATCTCAAATTAATAATTTCTAAGTGCAGTATCTTGTACCTGGCAGAAATGATCTCAGCTAAAATGATCACAACCTGAGATCGTCCTGAGATCCGCTGTGGCGCACTGAGACCTTGACTGAAAAACACCTGCAGCTATTGATCTCCCAAATAGTCTCAGGATCGCTCATGGATCTCAGCGGATCTCAGCTGGAGATCGTCTCAACTGAAAAACAGGGCCCAGGTTTCTTATCACAATACGGCTATGACTGAGTTTACAACAACAAGTGAAGAAGTTTTAAAATTAATACGATAGTCTAGTGACTGGAAATCTTCAGCTGTTGAAGGTATATCAACCAGGTATCTAAAGGATGCTTTATCTGCATTGATCGATCAATTTGTTTTCCTGTTAAATACTTCGTTGGGAGTCGGTGTCTTCCCCGACCAGTGGAAGGAAGCGAAGGTGATTCCTTTAAAAAAGGAAGGGGAAAGTACTGACGTGAACAATCTCAGACCCATCTCGCTCCTTCCGCTGCCGGGGAAGATTTTAGAGAAGATAGTTCACGTAAATACATATAGATTTATTGAAGAATTTAATATATTATCAGATAAGCAAAATGGATTTAGGCCTAAACATTCTACTATAGATACAATCGGAAAATTATCAACCCGTATTTCTCGTGCCTTAAATAAAAAACAAATTACTTTATGTACATACGTTGATTTTCGGAAAGCTTTCGATACAATAGATCATAATATTTTAATTAAAAAATTACACACTCTTGGGATAAGGGGTAGCATAAATAGCTGGTTTCAAAATTATCTTTCAAATAGAAGTCAGGTTACACTTGCAAATGGCATAAACTCACTCTCAGCGAAGATCACATTTGGAGTCCCACAAGGCTCCATATTAGGTCCTTTAATGTTCATTTTATACATAAACGATTTACATAAATCGATGGTAGTTTTAGCAAGTACAACTCAACAACTTTCCCAATTGGTTTTGTTGATTGGCTTTATTGAACAGTAATTTTACAACGTTTCGGCAGTAAGCAGCCTTTGTCAAGTACATAAATTATTCACTTGCTGTGAGTGTTTACACTACGCTGATGATACTGTTTTATTTTATAGTGCTGACTCTGTAGAGGTTGCAACTCAAAATTTGCAAAAAGACTTGGATATCCTTTCTGTTTGGTGTAACCGAAATTCGTTAACTATAAATACTAAGAAAACCAAGACGGTTCTATATGGATCAAAACGAAATGTTAATCTGATTCATAACGTATCTGTGAATGTAAATAATACTATTTTACCAAATGTCCCTATGTATAACTATCTAGGAGTCCTGTTGGACCAGAATATGAATATTTGAATCAAGCATTCGTAGTGCAGTTTCTATCAAACAGATGGCGCCACGAGTGTCCGAAGTGACGTACGGAAATTCCGGTGTCACGTGACCAAAGTTCATGCTAAAAGGGAGTGTTTTGGTAAGTGACCGAATTTCTGTACGGCATTACAGTGTTTTCCACAGACTGTCGACACAAGATTGGTGAGGTAGGTAAAAATTAAAGAACTCATTATTGCCAATGAATGCCCCCATGCTTTGTAAATCTAATTATGCTGAAGTAAGAGTCTAAAATAGCTATTCAAACATCCCCGGGTAGGTCAGGTATTAGTCAGTCTACCACAGCTTTGCAGATGCTGGAAACAAGGGTTTGGTGACTGGCAGACAGTAAGAATTTCCTTAACTTGAGACTGAAAGGGTGCTAGTGTAAGAATATATGAATGTGATATTTACCTGTGTATTGATATACGTTACCCTTGGCTTACATGTTAACTGTCTATGTCGATGGGATGAATGGTGGACAGTGAGATCGTCAGCGCCCCATACAACGGGGGCCACTCATGCTTGGGCCTAACCTCGTTGGGCCTACTGATTGAAACACTGTCTAGGTTAGTGTAACCTGTAGTCGATAGAAAAAAGGGTATCAGGGGGAGTATGAGAAGTCGTAGACATTTCAAGTCACCAGTCTCGAACTGTCACCCTGATCCACAAAGAGGATTTGACATCAGAATATGAGAACCAATATATAAACGAGTAATCCCTAATATATGTTATTGTTGTTAAGTTAAAGAGTGGTTAATACCGTAAGTATGATCTAGATTTAGGCCTCCTAATCCTATCATCCCAACCCCGCTGAAATAGACAGGCCTATCTGGGACCACGAACATGGCCTTGACAGTACACTCTACAGTTGTGTTGATTGCAACATAAATGAAACTAGATCTAAGTATATTTTACTCGAGTGACAATATCATGTTCAAAAGGCGCGTTTACAATTTGAATTATATGAAATTAATGAAATATTTTGTGCAGCTAAGGCCTCAGTAAGGGGCACACTGAGTAAATTTGACATCAACACAGGCATATATTATATATGCCTGCGTTGAAGTCATATTTTGTAGAATCTAAATCGTTTAATGCATATATGTTGCCATTGTGTTTATATTTCAAGTGCACCTCGATTTGATAGACTTTTCAGATTATTTGTTTATATCGAGCCACTACTCTCAGTACGACTTCTCTTTTTCTTCTTCTTTTTTTAATTTACCGAACAAAATTCGCCAAGAGGCGGTCTTACTTATCGCTATACACGTTCATGGGATCATACTTTCATTGTGTCTCATTCGAACATAACAATGATGATGATATAAATAAAAATGGCAGTAGAGTTGTAGGTCATCTATATAGATGGCAATAGGTAAAATGATGAAAAATAGAAGAAAATATATACCTCTGTGATTTCCTGGAATATAGATAGTAGCCAACCATTCTATGCATAAACATGGACATTATACATAAGGATATAGACTAGTTTTGTATTGCCAGAAGGTCATGACCGACGGATATGATACTGACTTTGTGTACCGTCTACAGTGTTTATTGATGGAGCTTTAAATATCTGAGACATCTACAGTTATACCCCCCATGTATACTTTTAAATGACACCTTTTTCTACCTAATAATTTGTCAGAAGGCACATTAAAACGATCTAATATCTTTTCCCATAACTCTTATAAGTATATCTTAATGAGAGGGAGATGATGATATCTGTGCATCTGAAAGCTTATATCACAACTCTAGTAGTTTGCGACACTTATGTGTGTCGCCTCTAGGATATCCCTAACATATCGCATTACCAATTATGATATACATGTCCATGTATGTGTTCATCCAGGACAGGCCTTCAAACAATAACCCTAGTTGAAGTTAGCACTCTCACCACAGTTCAAACATATACTGACCATGTTATAACGTTAACGAGAGTAAATTACCCATCATGATATCGTTTACTTCGTTTGAGCGTCACAAAGTTAATGCTTTATGTGAATAGAAGTTCTATAACATACGTTTACATGATATATAGAAATCTTATTTATAGTATCACTTTTCATTTGCTCATCAAAAATGTGTGCAGATATATCAATAATATTTCACTGATCTGTTAGATCGATTATACTCTAAGGGCAAAGCTATCGATAAAGAATATTACCATCATGTACGGTAGATCATAAGACTAGCAACGTTATTTTTGCAACAGTCACTGCCAGTCATGCATGTAGAACTGTTATTTTGAGACAATACTGAGTAGGCCTGCAATTTATTTAAACCAAGAACAAATGATATAGAAAAGGAATTTAAGACTCAAGGGGTGTGAAAGAAACAACCAAACATAACATGATGAACTAGTAGTCAAGCATGACATGCAAAAAATGATTTAGGGCAAACGATATGAGGGTACCTCAAATCCTGTTCATTCCACGCGGGTACATGAGGGCTATGGTGGTTAAACGCTTACATGTTGTGAAATGAGTAATGCAATTTAATTATTTTCTTGATGACTCTTCATTAAATAGCATTCCATGAAAGACCAGCAGACCGTACTAATTATGCCAGTTAGTAGTGCATGTACTTTGTACGACGAATGGATTTACTGTTAGCTGTTTGTTGTATTTTAAGGAGAGTAGGGTTGTAAGAATTACGGAACTGCAAATACCTTTTTAAATAAATACCCGTTTGACATTTACCATGGTTTTTAAAAAACCTCTAATTGATTTCCGAACGTCGGCCACTGCCAGAGTTGTGGTTGTGCTAAAACGATTCCCACTGTTTCTCTTCACTGTCTTTTTTCTGCTTGTTCTTGAATGTGATGAAGTTGACTTCGTTAATCAAGAAAGGTATTGGTCACCAAAAGAAAAAAACATTGAGTGGAAATTAATCTAAGTGTCTTCGCTGAATACACTTGATCCAACCTGGCCTCCTTACCTTTCAAACTCTTGTGTCCAACAAGGTTAAATATGCCTGAAAATGCTACTTAGGACAAATTCAGTAATGGCTCTTGTTCGGACTTTGCACGTCTATCGATATACGTTCATTGTTTTATTTCAAATAAGAGCCCTTTTTTTCCTGGTCAAACCTTTGGGCTATTTCATTAGGGATAAATTATTATTTAACAGGTACTACTTTTCGAATGATCACCCTTCCATCGGCTTTGGCACCTTTCGCAGTGCTGATCAGTATTATCATTAATACAATCAAGTCGATGTGTTGTTCAAGTCGTTGACTCTTGTTTGATAAACCATCGACCACTTGAATGAAGCTTGTCATTTTACGAAATATACTGTGTGGAGCTCATCAATTATAAGTGGAAGCAAAAGGTGAAAAAAAACCACCAGCTGGTCACTTGGCGAGTTCTGATTGGTCTGCTTTATTATTATACACCTAAGCTGATAAGTGTCACATGAACCACCCTGTGCTATGGTGTATGTAATATAGACATACCCGTATATCTTGCAGATATGATGGGGTGAAAAAATCTTAATTTGCTGTGCGGTGGCCTCGGCAGTCACATCTCACTCAGTACAGAAGCTTGACATCGGCATGTTTTTTTTTAATAAATATTCTAATAATTCAAAAAGGTGCTGAACACAACAAATCAGACACAGTAATATGTTTTGAAAGTAGTTGTTATTGAACCATGTGGTACATGGATGGTGAATAATGGGTATCAAATGCTGTAACGACGTTTGGCTAATATTTAATCAGCTATTTTGATGATTCTTATAATATAATCAATATTTGAGGTATATATGATGATAGTGAAACGTATTTAATTTGTTGGGATCATTGAGTAAAATTCCGTTAACAAAACTTGGTATGGCATACAATCCCAACAAGCTGAATACTTAACTCCGATTTGCTAATAAATGAGCAGCTTGTATTATATAAGAAAAAAGACTGGCCGTTGTGTCTATTAACATTTAAGTACTCCCATACCACAGATACTAGCCCCAGTGCCGTTAGGCAAGAGGGCCTATCCCTTTTAATATAAACCTTAAAAAGTTTCCCTTTAATATGCACCTCAAAAAGTTCAAATTATCTAAGAAATAACCATATATAGCGTGTTGGTATGACAGCCTTAACTATCAGCGTAAATTACAAGGTAGTCTGTCTATACTTTCATGTATCAGCTTTGTCTATAACTATAGTAAAAAGTGCGGAGAGGATGTGACTCGCAATTCATTCGCCCGGCAGTACAACAGTGAGGCTACGATTGAAAAGTCGGTCCAGTGCCATCAACCTAATCTGCCCGAACATAAATTCATTCCCCGAGCAGATCGTTACTGTAACTTCAGTAAAGCCCCACTTAAACGACATCTGCTGTAAGGGGATCCCGCATTAGGGGACAATTTTCCTGGTACTTTATTTTTTCCCCTCTTTCAGATATTTATTTTAACCTCAATTTAAGGGGTTAACAGACGCCTTGCATTAAGGAACATGGTTTTCTTTGTAAGGACAGGCTAAGTATCATGTGTAAGGGGACAATTGGAGGGGGAGGGGCATCATATCAGATGTTTGGGGAAGCAACTTTTAGGTAAGTGATGGCGCGAGAGACATGGACGGCGGTAAATATGTAAACAATGTGATGCAATTGAAACATACTAACCGATGTGTTAACCACAGACACAAAAAGAGGAAGCAGTAATTTCATATACCACAGTAAATTATACAAACAAATATTAGCGGTCATTAACTTTCATAAATGTTTTTTTAATTTTTCTTTTATAAAATTTATTTTCGAGAATCACTTTCACCCGGGGGGGGGGGTGTTGTTACTCTGTTATATCTAGAAATATACTTCAAGAATTTGGAAAAGGAGAATTACTACAGAACATACGAAGCAATCTGCCTACATTTTTTGTATTTACAGAGTGTTACTTCGGCGTTATCCCTGCTTGTCAAAATTTGGCGACGTTTTGTCAGCCAGAATACGCCGTGCAAAGAGGGCCTTTCTCCGTCTCATAGTCATTTTTTTGTTTTTCTTCAAAGCGGACTATTCATGGTTTGTCATAGAAGGTATACCATACATTTTAGATACGATGTAGCGAGCAGAGGTAAGCTTAAGACAGATGTGCACGGATGCCTTATACAATCTTTACACTGTACTGATCCTTGGTTCAGGTTGTTACCTTAATTGCACGAGCCTAAAGCCAGAAAAAAAATTCAACCATGAGCATCCCTTGCGGTATGAATAGAGGAGATTCTTTGTTGGACCAATATCCCGTGCATTCCAGGTATGGTCCCCTTTGCCCTACACTTACTCCTCCTCTGATTCCAATGCAAGAAATGGGGGCATTTCCCGGTCAAGAGTTTGGCAACTGCACATGTCAACTCGATTGGGGACCCCAGGTGATGTGTAAGGCACCATGAGGTGAGTAATGTTGTACTTCCGGTACTGGCGGATGTTCCAGAGGTAACTATGACGCCACCACACCCATACCAAGCCACCTGGATGACCTAAACAGGCTTGTGAGCCCACCAGACTGCAACCCTCATTAGTTCATTTCATAATCATACTGTCTTTTCAAGTGCCAATGCTCCAACGAATATTTTGGATCAATTTTTTCATTCGAAGAATAACACAACCCACATAAATGAATTAAAAAAACGAAGCAAGAATGCATTCTCGGAATTAAGATTCACTTGCAATTTCATATAAGACAATGACGACTTTAGAATGACTGTTGTAGATAAGGATAATATTTACATCGATCCGTTTCAATGACCCCTCCTCGTTTTTTGTGGGTTTTTTCTTTCCCCTTTTTTTTTTTAAATTTTGATATCTCCTAAAGATCTTGATTTCAACCAGGTCTACTTTGGGGTTTTTTTCTATTTCCTGTCTTGCCATACAATACGTCCTAGCCAAATGCTTAAACACTCGTGAAATAAGACCAGTTGAAGCACGAGTGTTTTACCACCAGGCATGTGCTACGGGAAAGCATAGTGTACCTCCAGTACAGTGCTCAGGTCTCGTATTGTTTCTGTGCAAATGGGTTATATGATGGGTATTATAAACACATTGGCTCGATGGTTACACCAAATATTTTGCGGGACAAATATTGCCTGTGCAAATATAAGCCTTTACAGGCTGTCGCCTAAGGGGAGGCTTTTAAGGCATTGCCGGCACTCTCTCCATACGGAGCTGTATTGAATCTCAAAGCCGTAGAAGACCCTTCCTAAGAGCAGTTACCATCACTGTCTGTCCTATATTTACTAGTTCATTTATTATCTATATCTGTAGCTCTAACTCCATACGTGTCCTGCTGGAACACTTCTTCTCAGAAATCACGAACGTGAAAGCCAAGACCTGGAATATGGAGATAGATTTACACAATCATTGGCAGATATTAGGCACAGGCGTTTCTTTTGACTGCTGAATGGTCATGGTGTTCCATTGTGCTCGGGCCTGCCGAGAGCATGTGAAAATGATTGCCATGCATATTTTATTAGCTTCGTCAGGCTGCAGTAACACTTCAACTATTAGCTTGTCCTAATCTCCGTCCTATCCTATTCTTTGTGTTTTTTTCATGAAACAACTTGTTCGTTTGATTGGATCCACACAGATTTACTATTTCGGGTCGAAATCTGCAAATGTTGCTCTCTTTATTGACTAGAATATTGTGTTGTGTTTGTTGGATAGCTTTAATAGTAATCCACTGATTTATTGCTGAATCTGGGCATTTCAGGGAAATAGTCATTGCATGGTCAATATGTAAGACCTTGGCGAAATACCTTGCAACTTGTTCCAGTATCAGTTACGCTTCACAGCCAAATCAAGCCGATCCTCTCTTATCAGTACTTTCACCACATAATGTGATTTGTCGTAAACCTTTAACATTGATAGTGTAAACGGTGTTAGGCCAGGGGCTATGAATATCAACTTTATGCATCATCGATACCGGGAGGTAGCTTGCCTGTTTTAGAGCGGACAGAGCTCAGTTTTTTTAAGCACTG
This sequence comes from Alentia gelatinosa, assembly GCA_950022655.1. Taxonomy (NCBI): domain Eukaryota; kingdom Metazoa; phylum Annelida; class Polychaeta; order Phyllodocida; family Polynoidae; genus Alentia; species Alentia gelatinosa. Next base: position 102,028,056 of record OX465581.1, read on the forward strand.
GACTAGTTTTTATTGTTTATGTTTTTAATGAGGATATGCTTCGCATGTGAGGTTACATAGCGGTTTACCATCATACACTATAAAAACGGATATATTTTGAGTTCAGTTGAGGAAAGGTTCATCTAGATATCCTTTCCTTTTCAGTTTAAGCCTGTAGATGATCCATGTTTTTAGTCGAGTATATTACATAATTTTAGTAATCCCAGGATTGTGGGTTTGAGTCCCACTGCAGCTACCTTTCTCCTTCATCCCTAGCAGTGGTTGGCTTACTGATGTATTAAAGGCCAGTCTTCGCTTATCCTGTTTATGTGGTGTGGGAAGTAAAAGAACTCACCTCGATAGGGGTACCATAGTTACCGAAATTCATCCCATTGATTCAATTACCATATCTTTGGTGTGAGACCAGTGAAAAAAAAGCTGAACCTTGAGGAAGTTCTTGGAAAGGACCTGTAATGGTAAACCTGATGAAATATCACACAAACAAACTAAGCTTGCTTATCCAGTCCACTATATAATTCTGAAGTTGTAAATTGACTTGAACACAGAGTGAGGAATCATCATGATAAAAAATCGTGTTTATCTTAAAGGTGAAATACTATGTGATACTTTACCAGTCTTTAGTTGCATTTTACCAACGGAATATGGTACATTTTGCTTGTTGACAATCACCTCCCAGACCGAATCCAAAAACTCGTTAGTTCGACTATGGGACGTTGTGGGTGTATATTGCAAACGCAGTCATTGGCATATCAGGATTCTCTGTGAATCCGACCCCCCACCCCCACCCCCTGCGTAGCGCTGCAGTCGCCCCAAATGTAATTAACGGCGGGATAGTGAGCGGAATGTGGCAGGGGCCTGGGTCGAGATGTTGAAGATGGAGGTGGTGGTGGGGGGGGGGGGGGGGTGGTACGACCATTCGGTGAAGGAGGGAAGCCTCGCAGCAGATCCGCAGTCAGTGTTGACAGGAGGAAGAGGGCGCGAAGGCAGAGAGTCCGGGTGGGGTAGAAGAGGCGGCCAGTGGTCGGGGGGAGGGCTGAGGTGGCAGGAGAGGTTGATGAGGGGTGGGGAGCGGTGAAAAGAGCCCGCTGGTGAGAACGGGGGCCGGTTAGAATCGCTCCATAGAAAGGAGCTGCTCAGTATTATTGACGTCCACGATCGAGAACCGCTCAGCTGCTCCGACAGGGGGCGCTCCGGGCGGCGGGCTCCCGGAAGTGTGGACGTGGCACCCGGATCAATACTAGTCCCCGGCGGCGACAGGAACGCCGCTTTGCTGGCGATGGCCGAGGCACCAGATTGAAACGTGTTAATTGGTCGGGTCCACCTTTAATCTGGTCCCCCGTCAGCTGCAGGCGCTCCTACATAAATGTTATGAGATGTATAGGAGCATGGGTCCACAATATGGACAGAATATAAGACTAATATTGCTGAGACGATATAACCAATCTCCCACGATGTGTAAATAAATGTGTGCGTATATATATTGTAGGACGCCCCACCAGGTGTCCGTTACGATGTATATATTGCTGATTAATATGTTTTATTTGTTCAGAGAAATATGATATCGATTGTTATGAGTTAGTGAATATTGCATGCATATTTTGATTTGAGTACTCTATTAAATGCTCAATAACACCTGCTCGCGATAGCACTGCAAGAAGCTGTTGAAAAAACACCGTGGTGGGTTGTATTTTAAAGGCTAATGCAATCAAGTAATGTATTGGCAATCTCCAGGCCAAATATTGACAGGTCTGATGAAGAATAAGGTATGAACATACTAGCCTAGCAGGGGCCTACACAGAGCGTCTGACTCTACCATAACAAGTTGAGAGTTGTATGCATCTATATCGAGAGTCCATATTTCTTTATCTTGACATTACATTGTGCGTACCCATAGAAGTTCATTTGAAATAATATAGTTTAAATTGTATTGAATTATTGTTATGCCCTGCGAAATCTGATGTATCGGGATTAACCATGAGTTTCTAGGGTCATGTATTATTTACAATTGTTTCTATGCATGCTCAGGCGATGCCACTACAGCTGAAAATTACCTTTCTCATTGGCGTTCTATCTTTTTTATTCTAGGGATCTCGCTCCGAAAATTTGTATTGTGATATGAGTACGTTTTTTTATTCTCCGTCTGATACATGTTCTACTTAGCCTGCATGAAATGTGATACGATAAGTATAGTCCGCTCACATTGCGCGTTTTTGCTGCTTAAGCTCCAAGCAGAGGAGTCCCACAGGCTGTGCTGGCCACCTCCCATTAGGCAGATTGAAGGTCCCGGCCACATTCACTCACATTTTGTCTCGGTTGTTTTAAACTCATACTTTTTGTAAGCTTCTGTTGATGTTAAAATCTATTTCCAAGGGAATTCCCAATATATAGATATATTATTTTTTCTTTCCTTCCGAACACTGAACCTATATGTTGATATGCTATTTGGAATTTTTCAAATCGATTAACTCTACACGATTAAGGGGGAGAGGGTGCATTCATACCCGTTTGATCACAGCAGTAGGTCAAAATGATATTCAAGTAAGCCAGATATTGCGAGAGATTACATAGGTTATCAATATCTGACGTTAACGGAATTTTAGATATGAGCGCTGTACATTCCATACCAGAACAGAGCCGAACGGGGAATCCCCGCCCCTAAGTAGACACTTGGAGGTCCTTCAATGGTGGGCAATACTTAAAGTCATATTCTGGCTTTCAGTGGCAAATTTCTATCTACCTGTGTCTTTTGCAGATTATGTGTGAATCTCGATTGTTAAAGTAGACTGTGCATGGCTGTGAGGTTCAGGTTTAGTTAAATACAACTTTGACCCTGCTGATTCTTGACCCTTACATAGACGATGTCGATGGCGATCAATCTCACTATTATTGACATTTCATGATAAACTTAATCTACATACTTATCAGTTCATATTCATTTAAATGACTAGTGCCTATTTAATTGTGAATTATGTGCCACTTTCGATTTGGCTACAGTTTGAAACTTGATGTATGAGCCAGTCGTTAGGTTTGGAAACGTATATTACATGTTTGACCTCAACCCAGTATCATCACACTTGTGTAAGTATCAATCAGGGAATAATCTCTAATAATGTGATTTAGTTTTGAATGATGAAAGCATAAGGCTACTTTGAGTAGGCTATATCCTGGCCTATTTTCTGAATATGGAGATCATGAAGGTCTAAGCATAGGGCATGGATGCAAGATTGCCGACAAATTACGGAAAATGAAAGTTTTTATAGTTAGTAGCAATAACTAGAGGACTATCAAATTGATAATTTATTACTCAAGAAAACCTTACCCTAAATACGCAGGTCATTAAATATTCAGCTAAAAATATGTCATTGCACTGCACCACTTCATATATCTAACCAGTCTACCCGCCATTCACATACGCTACATGTATAAGTAAACAATTTTGATATACCGGAGTAGTCTCCCCCACACTGTCTCCTCATATACTAAGCGGTGTATATATAATTCTAAGGTCTACGATTTGAGATCGTTATGTCCAGCGTCATATGAAACCGAGGGGTCCATAGCTCACGTATAGAATATCAATGGGGTTGCCTAGATGGTCATAGTCATGAACAAGTTATTGATGCTGAGGCGGGCGTGATATTGGACTGGTCGTGCTGTTGTCATGATGTAGGGTATGCGGTTGGTAGTAGCTCCTGTTTCCTCATGTATGCGCCTGTATTAATGCTCAGCCAACCTGAGAAACCTATCAGGATGTGACAGATGATCCACAACTCTACCATTTACTATAGATCTGTTTTTGTTTTTTAAAATCATTTTTATTATCCTGGATTAAATTAGGCAATATATGCCTGTTTACAATCATCACCCAGCATTTATAGTACTTTCTTTACCAAATAACTTTTTTTATAACGTGTCCCTGACAGACTGACAGATCTAATCTTTGCATTAAACAATGATGGTATGTACAATGGAACATAGGTATAACAAGAGCAGCAGTTGCAGTGTATACCATGCCATTATGAATATAGACTGGTAGTAACATTATGATATCATAAATATTGATACAAATATAGTTAATTAATGACAATTATATACTACTATCTAAGATATATAAATAGTGTATACGTACGCACCTTTATTCATTAAGGTGCTTCAGACATTTCATTAAAACTAATCAGTGTTCCTCAGAATCTCAATATTTTGCGTCTTCCTGCCGTTGTATCAGATGAAAAAATAATACACGCTCTCTTTGAAGTGTGAATCAAATCTATAGATGGGGATCGGAAAGGGTTCTTTATGTTGTCGCTTTTGCTGCCTGTCGGGGAGTAAGATGTACTTGCCTCGAGACGTCATTGAGGTAGTAGGCCCGATAGACTTGACCGGGCAAATATTGAAATAGCCGTGCGGCGGATGGGATCGATGCCTGGTGGCCATTAGCCTGACGCCTATCTTTGATGGTAGAAGCGCGGGGGTTCCTGGCCCTTCCGACCTGAGCAACATGTCGCCAACAGCCAGCCAGATGGGCATTGGTATCCCATTTCATCAACGATAGCCGCTATGTCGAGCTTTTTTGGTTAAAGGAAATACCGTCCTTTGCAGGAAATGAAAAACCTTACCTACCTACATATGCAAATACCTACCTACCTGCCTACCTACCTACCTACCTACCTACCTACCTACCTACCTACCTACCTACCTACCTACCTACCTAACTAACTAACTAACTAACTAACTAACTAACTAACTAACTAACTAACTACTTACCTACCTACCTGCGCACGCACGCACACACATGCCCACGTATATACACATCCGGATATATACCTGCACCCTCTGACATAAACATATACACACTTATAAAATATTACCCTGGTTTCCGGATATCCTACTAAGGGGGGCACCCCGCTACATGGGGCACTTTGGCCCGCCCCCGCCCCACCGCCGTACACACACACACATACACACGCGTACATACGTATTTGATGTAGCACAAATACAATTTTAACAAATGCGCTGTTATGTCTGGGGTGGACGAGTACCAACACCACCGACATGTCATCTCGTAAATTCAGTGTTAACATTGTTAATACCGCGGAGGAAACGTCGTTTTTGGACTTATCCGTAGACCAGACTCCTGATCCATGTTGTACGAGGGAAGCTGTATGGTAAAGGACGGGTTTAGGAACCCGCCCCAGCAGGCTCCGGGTGCCGACGGCCGCAGAAAACAACAGGGGATCACTAGACAGGGTTAAAGGTTACCAGGGCCAGAGGTTAATGGGACGCACCGTCAGAACACACCCTCGCCCTGGAGGAGGGGATTCGTGGGGTCAATCTAGACCCGCTTCCATTACGGCTGAATTATCCCGGCGTCACTGGATCTCCAAGGATCAAATAGCAATCACCAGTGTGGGGAGAAAGTCTGGAAAATCAATGCGGTATCTGATATATGTTCTCAGGGTGACACAGAAACCGCGGGCGAAAAGAATAGTCGGAAAACCGCTAGTATGGAGAGAAAGAACAACAATGTAGAAGACTCGGGCAAAGTAGGACTTTGAAGCTAATCTGTGAAGTGATTGACTAGGAGCCTATCGGCATTCGGCAGTGGTTGGCCCACCTGTCAGCTTATCGTGTTACCAATTTCGCCTGACGGTATGCCAATGTAAACAACGTGGATCATAACGGGACCAGAGCCCGTAGAACCACTGCCAGGTCCCCGCTGCCTGGAGGCCCACTACTGATACACCAGATAATGCTCTAATACATACAAAAGAGTGGGGATTTCCTTTCGATCTTTGTTCTCTGTTCACTTTGTTGTTTGTGTTGCTGTTGGATTTTTTAAAAACTTGGTTCCAGTTAGAAGTGATTGGAAACAGTTATGGGAAAGAGCATGGCGTGCAAACCAGTGGGAGCCGAGGTGATCAAGTCCAGATTGTTCAAGGCGCCACAGCTCTCAACACATAAACTACCCTCCGGTCAGGCCCGTGCATTCACCTCATGCTGTTTAGGAATGTTTAACTGGACCTCCTAGGCAGTCCTTGCCATAAATATATATTGATTTCTATATTGCCGAAACTGTAAGAGTACTACTACCTAGTAAGGTCGTCTCTAGCATGGACGCTGAGAGTTCGGGATTTTCTCTCCTCACCATGCGGCTTGAGTCCCCGCTCCCATATAACCTTACAGTCAGTTCACATAACGCTCACAGTCAGTGGTCTCTGCCAGCTTCCACTGGCCGAAAAACCTTTTCAATACCGGGAACTATTCATTCCATCATTCTTCGCAGCCCGCGCTAGTTCTTACAATGCAAGCACAACTGTACAATGGGCCCAGGACGAGGGCACATGGGAGCTCCCTGTTGGTCGTGCTAGACCTCGCGCCCCACGTTACTTTCCACGTGAGGTACAATATCCGGCCCGACCTTGTAGTCCATCTTTTACCCGCAACCATTACGTTTAGCACGAGATCCCCACCTGGAGTCCCAACCCCTCCATACACCCACTTACCCCACCAAAGACAATATTAGCTCAATCGCTGTACCTCTCGCTGGGCTATCCGGTCCTAATGCCAGCGACTGGCAGCAAAGTGAAGCGGGGCCATTAACAAGCCACCTGTCCCTGCTAGCCTACTTCACCATCCTTGGCTGACCTCCTGTCTCAATCATCTACCCAACCAATTCCCTATCCCCGCCCTGCCTACAGTCCCTCCCTATCTCTACACTGCCTACACACCCACAACCACCTCCCCATCTACTCTCTGTTTACACGCCAACACCTGCCTCCCTATCTTCCCTCTGCCTATACACCTTTATTATCCACCTTATACCCATTGTTTAAAAACTGTCAGATACCACAACCATAGTATGCAGATTAAAATCCATGATATACGACCTCAAAGCCATTGTTTACGGGGAAAATAGTTCCTTTATGCTCGAGAGCAAAAAAATAGTCCCTATCAATATACCCTTTAATGTGGCAATTCCTTGGATTGATATACTGGAGAAGATGGATAATAAATACAACAAACGATGGTTTTGTGGACAGGTGGTTCTGTAAACCACTCGAGACTGACTTTGTAATAAACCCGCTGATGCTCGTGTATTACTACCCTTCAACCTTTCTGGTTTACGGCCGCCGGTCTACAAAACCATCGATTATTGTTTATATTTTCTTTGCCTATTCACCCCTCATCCTCCTCCCCATCTCTGTCCACACACATTCCCTCTCTCAGCATGTGCAGGTTATTTTTTCTTTCCTGTAGTTGGGTTGAGGTCATCAGCTAGACATGCTCAAGTCTTTGATTGTGAACAGTCGTTGAATTACTAGAATAAAACAGGATAAATTGCATTGCCCTAGCAGGTTCAGGAATCAACCAGGGCGAGGGGAGTGTAGTTGGAGGGGTAAGCACGGTGGTGGTAGGACACATGGACTGAGGCCAGTCTAGTCGTCAGCTTACACTCCGCCGTCACCCACATTCCTCTCTCAGCATCTGCATCCATTACTCATCTATGGTATGACCGTATCAATAGTTGTCATTCAAAATAAATAGATCGCTCAAGGTTGACCTCGTAATATACTCGCTGATGCTCGTGTATTACTACGCGTCAACCACTCGTGGTTTATGGCCGCCTGTCGACAGAGCCATCGTTTATTGTCTTATTTATAATCATCCGAAATTCATGATATATCACCATTCATTGGCATAGAAATCATTTCAGACAGAATGTCTACACTCTGACAATGTTCCAGCCAGTTTCGTATATACGGAAAAGGGAGCAGCAGTACGTAATTATTGAAAGTACTGTACAAGTATATAATGAATACTTTCAGGCACTGCCAAATAATATGTGTATGACACTCCCCAAGTAGAATGTTTGTGTTTTTAGATACATGTAGCAGTGAAGGGGAATAAAATATGCTTCAAGCGCGATATACTGACATTGTGACAGGGATTTAGGTTACTGTACTTATAGCTTAAAGCAGAGTCTACAGTGGAGACATTGGTATTACTTGAACATCATGTCAAGCAAGTTACAATGACCATTGACAATGTCCATTTCACATCATAACTTTATATAGAATCCATGTAGAAATTTCACGTGAAAGCTGACTTTTAGCTAGAAATGCGAAGAAGACATGTCATGATTAAATGTGAGTTGTACAGGATAAGTCATGAATTTCTAGTTTTGATCTGGTGGGTCCGGGTGGGTCCAATTCAAATTGCTTCCATGCAGGTAAATAAAAAGTGCTGTCTCGGTTTCAAAGCCTAAAATACGGGTTACAAAGTCTGCGAGACAGGGTTTTATTGAAGGTTTATTATGTAATTTATGATTACGAGATGGGGAGCAGAGGTATGTAATTATAAGATATATGTGAACATGTATATGATAAAAGAAAAAAAGAAGAACAAGGAAACAGTTCATTGTATTGGGCATGACAACAATGCACATACACAAATTCTAAGTGTTATGTGTCAGGTGGGTCTTGAATACGATTTAAGATGATACCTAATGTAAATGGTATTTATTGGATGTAAAACTACACAAACAATCAATCCTAATATTTTATTGATAGTCCAGTATGCATTTACGGCACGTTATTTCTTGAAAGGAACGTTATTTCATTAGGTTAAATACCGTATCACATAGGCCATAATTCTTACTCACGCTAGCCATAATTTCCCTAGAAGTCCATCTTATATTTTTACAGGATGGCGTGGCTCGGTTGACGGCGTTTTACTCTGTACCAACAGCCAGGGTCATATTACGGGGATATTTTTTATATTACCTCAGAGATGAAAAGTCCCTGAACGCCAGGTGGTTAGGGAAGTGGGGTAATGGGTCTTGGAGGCGTTGTTGTGGTCCGGATGAGAGGATGGTGTGAGGTAATGAGGTGATAATTTATACATTAAATGTACTAGAGGAAACCTCACAAAAAAATAGTGAATTCTTTTTAAATTAATCTATTAGACAAGGTGACATGGGGTGTACAGTATTAGTATCAACAGTAAATACAACGCTTCGTACATGTTTAATATGCTTCTTTGGATGATTTACATAGTAGCACCTGCAGCATCACCAAGCCAACTCTTTCAATACTCATCACCTGCTTCTCCTGACCATTAGCCTGCTACCTCACAATTCACGAAGCATACCGTGCTTACTCGTCAATCTCTTTCATTATGCACCGACACCTCTCCTTCCCTTTTCATTCATCACCCAGTTCACACCTCCTCACCCCTCTTCTGTTTATCTTTCTCCACCTTCCATCATTCTCCTCTATGTCTAAGGTATGCCTCTCCATCTCAGACCTATTGTGGTTATCACACTCATCGTTCAATCACACCACCCCTATCCATCTCCACGTTACGTGTTAATTTCAGTGATCCAATTTCTACCTTTCCTCACATATCTCATGAACCATTTATAGATGTGACATCTCTTTCGACTATCTCCATTTCGCATTTCTATTGGCATGGCATACCAGACCCCGACCCCTAATGCATTCCTTCCTGTCTACCTCAAACATTGTCTGTGTACCCCGCATCCGTCCTTCTCTTCTACCCATCGTACACCTCTTTAATTTAAACCATCCCAATCCCCTACTCCCCTACCCGTTTCCTTTATCGGACTGCCTTCTCTGATGGAGATTTCCATGTTCATCTATTTACGTCAGCTCGACATGGCAGTCAACGACATTGACGATGTCGCTGACAATAATAATGATAATCTGATCGTCTCGCCTTGCCGGTTACCTCCCCCGCCGTGGCCGGTTGCATGTGTGGATGGGAAGCTGGCGGTCACGGCATCACGAAAAGCGCCAGTGGTTGTAGACACGATTAGCGTGTCGGTTGTGGACACCCCCACCCCCCCCCCCCCCCTCCCCACACCTATGACGACGCACGCCGATCCCGATGCTGCCCGGCTTTTGTGTAGGGGTCGGCAGCCGTCGGGCCGGTGGCTGGTCGTGTTTCTGTGGAAGACTAATTGTTTTGAAGATCTCAGCACAGACAATGTGATATCGATTTCCACCGAGATGGGATTCACGTCGATAGGGATGCTATTCTTTGTTCTTATCATCATATAGATGTATACGAGTTTCGCTGCCTTTAACATGTAGCAAGCCAGAAAGAGAAAGTGTATGTTTTTCAGGTACACACAGGCGCGTTATACCTCAGGTGAAACATACACAAGCCGGGAACTATTTAATACATGCATATAATTAGTAGGTTGGTGGAAATAACCAAGGAAAGCTTTTCATTATAGTCGCTGCGTCATAAGTGTTGCACTGTAATTAGTCTATTTCACAAATATATGTTATGCCATTCCTAACATTCCTTTATTCATAGTGCAAAATCAGTGCATTGTCAGTACTTTTATCTCGGTAAGCACCTTTGGAACCTTCAGAAAATATAGCAACAGTGATTTTAGAAGTTCCCCCTACATTCATATCATGAATACGTTGACTGATACACTGCTGCCTATATTGGACTGACCTACGCGTACATGTATATACGGTACAAATGTTACTATATTTACATTCTACATGGAGCTTTAGTAGGATCATCCACTACCTGTTGTGTTTTGGCCCATGTACCAGGAGCTGGTGTGGGTATGGGGGATGGTCGGAGAGTGGTGTCGTTAGCTGTGAAGGTGTTCTTTGTACATTTAGGAGACAAAGGTACCTCCTGGTGGGGTTTCGAGTAGGGGTGAGGAGGCGTAGGGGGATATCTATAGGGGTACAGGTGTCAGAGCATGCAACCATTGAAGGACAGGTGCATTGCTTTTCTCGCCACTGACACTGCATTCATGGACATGAAAAAACTCGAGGCCTTTTGGTTCGTACAGCTTTCTCCTGCCATTCACTTCCAGGAAGAAAAGAGCTGACCCTGCTGTCAACAGCAGCATCTGGGAGTCTGCCGGGTATTTGTGTGTATTAAAAAGAGACGACTGACCCAGTTAGATGGGTTTAATCGTTATCGAATTCAGTAGGGAATGCCTCGATTCACATTCTATCTATTTATACTTGTCTGTAGATCAATTGCATAATGAAAAATGATATCAATTAATCTAATTGCTCAGCACTGTTTCCTTGTGAACTTTTAAACCAACCTTTTACCTGTACACCATCTTATTTCTTGGCGTTCATCATTTCAAGCCAAAATGTTATTTCTCATTCTTTCTCATTTTTTATGTATACATATATTTTGTTGTTGTTGACTTATTTCAACACAGAAATGAAAGTCAAGTTATTCACCTGTCACAACCTGTTGACTGGGCCGCTTTCTGGAATCTAGATTGTTTTATATAACCTATCATCATGATCTACCTCCATCAGTGCAGCCTGAGGTCTCCCACCAATGAAACCGCTGTTGCTGTCATGCCCACACCATGAGAATACCTGACATACCCAATTTGTTACTAACAAACAGATTTGTCAACAACTGACACTAAGCAAATTAACCACAATTACGCTGCTGTCACCATGGTCTTTACAATTGAACGGTTCCGATGACGTAGCGGATGACCGACATCAAGCTCATTCAAGCGGTAGCTGTCATAGACATAACACCTAGCCTTGTCCACAACATTTATGTATACATACAGACTTGCTAATCTCATAGTAACATGTCATAAGTCAGATTTGTCTATCGCAACAGCCTTCATTAGAGCAACCCTAAAATTACCACAGGCCGCTTAAAGATTAATCCTAGAAGATGGTGAGCAAGCACGAGGACTGCACTCAGAATAGCTCTTGCTCCTCTAATGTAGACCTGTTCTAGCTACGTCTCCAATTGATTTGCTGTATCTATCAACGTTTATCACAAACTGCACTAGTAGGATAGACCTAACAATGAACGTCTTTTTAACATCTCAAGTCTCATGATTGCGTCCTAACTCCTCCAAGAAACCTGACCTTTAAAAAGAGGTCGCACAAGGCGACAGAACACGTGTATGCTAAATGCGAGTATCGGTCATCCAATATGCATGAACAACACGAAGAAGATTGAGTTCTCAGTGTTAGAACGAACATCAATTGGCGTCACTTTACGCCCCAGTAGTCACTTTTACATTTTAACCTGAAGGAGGAATGATTGCGTGTATTACCCTCGAAATAGAATCTCTTGTTTTGGTGCAGGACCCCATGTTGCCTGGTCCATTGTATAATAATGCCAGTTCAGACACAGAAGGGGCTGCAGGGTGTGTGAGTGTGTATGTCCATGTGGACGTGTGTGGTCGGGGGTGGGGGTCGGGGTCTGGTATGCCATGCCAGGAGAAGTAGGTCGGTGATCCTATAGGGACAAGGAGACTCGAACACCTGGCAGAAGGCCAGCACTCGTTATACACCTGAGGACTCTCCAGGTGTGCTATCCAGACTTGAAGACTGCTGAACCCCCTACTCCTACAACCACTCTACCCACCCCTACATACATGTCAACCAATACAGGTGTTGCCGTTCAGCGCCGCCTAACGGCCGACTCTCTAGTTACGCGGCCGCTCGGACAAACACCACGATTCCAGCAGTATTCATATAGAGATACACAGCAATCACACCTAAAGTGTGAACGGTGGGTGTGATTACAGGAGTGTTGTTTTTAGACAGATAAAATTGCTGGAACAAACAATGGTATTGTATTAACGAGTCTGGGCTGTCTAAACTTCATAGTTGATAATTATCTTGGTTTGAACATGGAAAATGATTAGCATGTTATAGCTAGTCCTGCCAATGTATTACTGTGTATCCAGTTTCGGTGTCCCTGTGTTATCTAAGCTATATCTAAAGTATCATTGAGGTGATATGCATGTATGATACATCAAATTGGAGCTGGAATACCATAGAATACGGTGAAATCATTGTTATTTCTCTGAAATTTATATACACTAGTATTATAAACGTATTACGCTCATATACTCAGTCATCTAATGCTAAAGAATACGTTGCCAGGGATATGATTGGCCACAGGCATTGCGTAACCACCCAGATAAGGTGCGACACCGGCCTGTGGAAAAAGGCCTATTGCCCTTTTACTATATAAACACGATAGGCACCGTTTACGGGGAGAAACCATCTCCCTCATTTGTGGGGGCTTCTGCACTCGTCGGAGGCGTACTAAGTTCCTCATGTGTCTTTATGAATAGCTTTTTAAGCGTTCAGTGAACTAATTAAATACTTCATTATATAGCAAGGCATCTTTTAATAGTTTGAGTGTGCAATAAAATATGAATGCGCAGTAGTTTTTACGTTTTCCCGTAACCTGTGCCACAAAATATTACATGAGAAACCTATTTGGATATTGCATGACCTTAACTCTATATAACTATCAGAATCATGCCAAATGGTCAAGGCTACTATGGAGGCGCAAAAGCCGATTTATGCACGATGATATTTGGCATGCTTCCCATGCTCTACATTGTTGACAAAGTGTATCACGTCTTGAATGTATCAATCCGGATGTCCCGTGCGACATATTATGTCTCCTGGTTGTTGAAGAAATAGGAATGAGTCCTACTGCCTTGTTTCCGTGACCCCCAGGTATGGCCGCTACGTGTACACTGCATTATGTATCCCTGTAGTCATCGAAGGTAAAATATCTAAATCCAATTCACATTCAAATATGAAGAGAAGTTTAGGAATGTAATGGTTAATCAGGCACCACAAGTAAAGTAATTTATCTCACCCCCGGTATTTTTTCTCCATAGACTTAACATTGGGAACTTGTATCCAACGCCCATGCGATATCTAGGAAAAATATCCAATGGGGGATTATGTCATAAATGTTGGCCAATTAGTCAATGTGAAGGATAAGATGAATTCAGAAACCTATTCAGGTGTTGGGTCAGAGTTTGATCCCATCTCGTGAATCACTATGTAATTCACGCGGCTTCGACTTGTGAATTACTACGCAATTCAAACTTGATGGGATACTAGCTCTGACCCTAAACTTTCATAGGTTTCCTCTATAGGAGGTGACTTTGTCCCATACATGTTTCTAAATTTCAATTCAGATGTTCATGTGTTTTCTTAAAAGATTATGTTGTTAACAAAAACAGGTGGCAACCTCAATCAAAGGTTTGCGTGTAAAGAGCTGTTTGTTATGTACATGTAACATATGATTGCATCCCGTGCCTGTACCTGTCTATTCCCCACTTAGTGAATGTTCGTGTGTATAGGTGTGACCAAGCCATATGTCGTATTTGATACTTGAACGCGTGTAAGTGTTACAGCTTAAGTATGTGGCTATGCTCTGCATATTACGCACTATTAACATACCGAGTGTATACTATACATCCATTTTCGATATCACAACCCATGTCTAAATGACTGTTTCTTCTATTGCAGACGGATTGGTTGTAGCAGAAAGGAGGCCAGCGCAAATTACGTCGATTGCACGTCAACAAGAAGTGGATCTCACACGGCGGTGCTCAGAACAGATGGGGATCCGGTGAACAGGATGTAGCGCGAGCCGACCTGCCACACTCCAGTCACCAGGGCCTGACCCCTAGTGACCCCGGCACCGGCGCGCGCACAGCCGGGCCAGGGGGCCCGCCGAGACGGGCGACCCTGGAGGAGGAGGACCCCAACCCAATCCCCATCCCCACCACCACTCCCATCACCAGTGTGCAGTTGAATGGACCTAACGGCGCCCACCACATCCAGGAAGAGGATGCGAGCGTCATGTAACGCTAGAGATGGACAGTCAGGACTCGGATACAGGACGTGGGGGCCTCGTGCACAGAGAGCTGTCGTCAGCACGCCATAATAACAACGCTGCTCCCGGTCTCGGTGCTGGAGGAGCGGGAGGCGGTGCTGGTGGTGGGGCGTCGGCAGGGCAGCCCAACCTGTCCGTGGAGGTGGCTCGACAGCGCGCCCTCCAGGCCGCTGAGTACTATCACAAGAATGTGGTCGGCGTCAGCGGTGACAACGGCGCGGGTGGGCGGGACGAGCGCGGGGGGCACGCCAACGGCACTATGTCCAATGATGCGCTGCGCGTAGGGGTCACCCCGCAGTCGTCGGACGCCTACTATAAGGCCAAGCTACGCGCCGGCTTCATCGACCTGCGCAACTCGTACAACGAGAAGATCCGGCCGCGCGGCGGCACGTACGGCGCCGGTCGCCGACCCGTTGACCGGGGTGGGTTGAGCAGGGTCCAGGAGCGGGGGGATTTGCGTGCTGAAATCCCGCTTGTCCAAGAAGGTGTGGGCCGCCACCTGAATGACCGCCGTGGCCTCTACCGCAGCAATAGCAGTCTAGAGCTGGACTACGTCGATATTGACCACCATCACCAGCTGGCCGGTGGAGGCTTGGGCGGTGGAGTAGGCGGCGGCCCTGCGATGGGGACGTTACGACGGGACTATGGCAGCGCGTCGTCGCTGGATGTTATGTCCACCAGCGGCGAGAGCTTCTTCGCCATGCTGCAGGATTACCGCAACGACAACCAGGACCAGCGGGCGCCGGCGCCACCTCAGCTGCATGAGGTGCTGCGGGGCCGGGTGGAGTTCGGGCAGACGCGTGTGCAGCATCGGCGTCCACTCAGTCTGCAGCAAACGCACGAACTCTCCAAGATCTCCAACGGGGCGGCGCCCATAGACGATGACCTGACCAATGAGGGCTCGGGAAGCCCCCGCTTGAAACAAAAATCACAGAAAAACAAAGAACGCAAGCCGCGGACTAAGTCTATGGTCGGGGAGGCTGGCTCGGGCATTCTGAAGAAGCTGAGAGGGACCAAATCGGACGGGGCGGAGGTGAACAACGGGAGTAAGTCAGAGAGTCAGGGGGAGGGAGAGAACCGCCTGGATGACCGGCAGAAGCGCAAGGCCTTTGTGCACTATGACTGTCAGAGTGTTGGCATCACCATCCCGGAGCTCAACCGGCGGCGCAACCTACTCAACAAGCGCAAGAACACGACGACGGGCGCGTCGGCGGCGTCGGCCGTGCGCAGCGCGCCTCTAAGCGGCGGCGACGACGACGCGGGGTCGGGCGAAGACGTCGACCCCGGCGACGGCAAGAGTAACGAGCTGGTGCTCGCCTGTCCGTTCTTCCGGAACGAGGTGGGCGGTGAGGAAGAGCAGACATTGTCGCTGAACCGTGCCACGGCTCAGAAACGCGTGCAGCAACTGCTGGGGTCGGCGCCATTGCACAACGACTCGTTCACGCGTGACCCGGCATGTAATGGTGTGTCGGTGCTGGACACGACGCCCACCCCGCAGGGCGCCCCCGTACACGTCAGCGTGCTTACCCCGAAGGGCCTGATGATCGAGCATGTCGACCACGGCGCCTTCTACTACAAACACTTCTTCCTCGGCTCTGGTAAGAATTGTTATCTCATTGTTTCCTCGGTTTCTTTACCTGAATGCATGTCTGTTCCAGGAATAGTGAACTCGATATATTTGACATTTTCTGAACCAAACACCCAACAATATCTGGAATGTTGTTGAATCAAAATAGGGAATACTTTATGATGACACGGTAACCAATGAAATATACGCTCTAATTGCCTCATAAAATATAGATGTGTCAAATGTTACAATTCATGGTAGCTTCAACATGTTAAGCCTATAAGACATCGACATCTATCAAAGGCCAATCCAACTCATACCCCTCTCTATATGGTGTTGGAAGTAAAAGAAGTCTCACCTCGGTAAATGTGTAGGGGTGAGATTTCTTCCTGAATTCATTACATAGATTCGATCACCACCCTTGGGATGTAAAAGAGCCATGAGAAAGTCTGGAAAGGACATGTAATGAATAACTGGACGTTAAATCAAAACAGCAACCCAATTTACATGAACCCAATCAGCGATTATAACGGAAACTGTTGGGCACAGTGATATCGATGTATGAGGGTGCTCAGCTGACTCATTGATTATAATTAGGCATTACCCCCATCTAAGTAATACCCGATTCTCATCGGGAATAGGTGTGATTGGGTTGGTGAAGTACGTACATTGACAAATATATCACAGATTCTCACTAACCTGAGAGATTGGTCAGGAAAAGGTGTAACTGGCTAGAATCGGCATGTCAATATCTCATATGCTTTAGATTATTGGACCATCGTATAAAGCTTATAAAAGATATAGACATGTCATTGTTTCAGATCGCACCTCTTCCCTTCCAGTCCATTTGGTCAGTGAGAATTGGTTTCATTTTTCTCGATGTACTCACTTCACAGACCCGATTTTAATAATTAATTATTGTCTATAAAGGCCTACCACCCGGCCAATGGCCCAGATCCGGGCCATTCTTTGATCTAAATTGGATCGCTATATGAGGGTATAAAGCCTATAAGACATGGACATCTACCATCAATTCTCACCGATCCGATGGACAATAATAATCGAGAACAAATATGTCAATGTCTTATACCCTAATATATCGACATACCGACTCTTACCGATCACACCTCTTACATTTGTAACCTTATACGCCAACTTGTTTGACATAAATGGGAGGGGCTGGGTCCCGGGAAGGGTAGTAGGTTTTTTGTACACAATAATTTAGAGTTTGATAACTTTTATTCCATTCAAAATATCGGGTAACAGATTTAAGATCTATAAGCACCTTAGTCTCCCCTACACATCGGTGTATAGTACTTGTCTTTCAAACATAGAGATACACACAAGCACTGATCAAACAGCACAGAGAGAATCGGGTGAATGTGCATATAGAGTGACAATCTTAAGGTCGTTCAGAGTCAGTCATCACCTCCATGCTAGTAATGCCCATCCCGATTATAATCGGTTTGTAAAGTGCATGCAATGACAAACGTATCAACCAATTCTGACTGATTTGACGGATCTGCTCTGTGAGAATCGGTGTCATACTTGTTGAAATATGCAATTCACAAACCCGATCTTTAATAAATCTGGCAACCGTTTCCTAATCTTAATTAGACCACAAGTTATTAGAGTTCACATTATTCTCTATGAAGGCCTAGCATCCGGCCCATGACCCAGATGGCTCCCGGCGGAACCATTATATCTAGATCAGGTCGTTGTATAAGGGTATAAAGCCTATGAGACATTGACACGCTGTTTCTGTTGATCACACCTTTGCCCGACCAATTGTTTGGGTTGGTCAGAATCGGAGAACTTTTTGTCAATGTACACACATTACCGACCAGATCACACCCCTTCCTGATGAGAATTGGCCATTACTTAGATGCGGTAATGCCCAACTATAGGAACTAATTTGTATAAACGATACATGGCACTTGCGTCAAATTTCTTATCATTTACGTGATTAACTCATATTTATATGATTTTTTTTCTAATAATCAGTCGAAAGGTGAGAAATAAATACAATATTACCATAGTTTCGATCTGTTTGGCCTTATTCTCCTTGCAGTTGACACTACGCAATACTACTTGCTATCGTTCAGAGTTTTACTATGCGCAAACTACACGGAGAACACAGCCACTCAGATCAAAATCATGATAACATTGTGTATGTCTTATATAGGCTTAAAGGCATATCCTACAATTGACCCACCGACAAGAGGCCTTTAACTACAACCCGTCTGTTTTAGAACCCTGTCGCAATGTCCCTCCCCCTGACACACAGTGGAAAATAGTCAAAACCATGCCTTGTTCTGATAATCTAACTGCATTTCCAGGGCATTTTTGCGAGTGATTTTTTAGGGATGCCCCTACACTCAGAAAAAGACTTCAGGCTAAAAGTTTCTAAAAAGAAAAATGTGTATATTCAGTTAATTCTATTAGAAACTATAAGGGAAACCTTGCTATGGATGGTCAAGTTCACAGAAACCAAAGGAAGAGTGAACATATGGAAAGAAACTCTCCTTTTCACGTACAGAGACACTCCTACACACAGTCATACACACACATAAGAGACACTCCCATAGTCACACACAAACATATAGACATTGACAGTCCTCCATATCCACACACAGACCTGTAGGCAGTGACACTCTACATAGTCTCAACCAATGAGTCAGTCTCAAAAGGACGTAACTAGCCTACCGAGACGTTAAACTACACAAACAAACAAACAACTCTACATAGTCATACACCTAAACATATTCATATAGACAGAGACATACTTCCAGAGAATCACACACACAGACATATAGGTGTTTATGTCTATGTGTAAAATTGCTTATGAGTGTCTTTGTGTATATTATTTACTAAGTGATTCTGTTTAACACTGTGTGTATGAGAGTCTCTGTCGTAATACAGCATTACTGTCCTCCATTTAAAACATGTTTTGGGAAAGAAACAAAAAACCCACCCTTACCAAATGTCAAAGGATACCTTTCAACTCCATTACATTTCCCAAGCACACCCTTTAACCATTTCCAGAGTAGTAAATACATGCATGTAAAAACACTCATAAACAAATACTGTGTTCCATCACTTCTATAGTAACCTATGTGTGAGTTGCTCTCGAAACACAAAGCTCTGGTGTAGCACCGAAACCCTAGCCACGTGGAGGCGACCTGTTGACATAGATCAGGGTGCTGATAGGCCTGCTACACCCGTAACTCAGAACCCATCGGTAGGTCAGTTAACCTTGAAAAGTAAAACCCATGTCAATTTGCTGGAAATTGAATTAAATGCTCTCTAAAATTAGTGTCATAGAACAGATTACTAGTTTGGGGTTTTTTTAAATGGGGATCACCATGCTAGTGTTTGATTTAGAGATAAATATTAATCATATTATAATAAAGTATATAGAAATATAAAAAGTAGTTTTTCGCATAATAAAACCCGTTTCATTCCCTTAAAACTTTCATAGAATATAGTAAATGTATAATATTGAACATTTCAGTTGTTAAAATCATAGGTTATTCTCCTTAATATTGAAATAATGAAAGAAAACTATACTTTTCAGTACTTTTACTATATAAATCAGTCAAATTTGAATTGGCCTAATTTGCCTATCCGGTTAGGTCAAACTCGACAAAATGTTATTAGCGGGTGAACGGTTGGTCTTTAGGTTATGGCTATAGCCTACTGTAGTACACCAGCTTATAGAGTCACTAGGCAACCTGACCACATTTTTGCTTTTTATAGCTAACTAAGTACAGATAGGAATATGTTTTCTGTTTTGGACAGAAGGTTTTATGGCCATACACTATATTACAGTTTTAGTATTTTGTATTTTGACATGGATTTTTAGAAAAAAGAGATTTCAGTTTTGGGGGGGGGGGGGGGCCTTTTGAGTCACAGGTTCATTTTTAAGAACTCCTTTATGGACATATTTCTACCCCTAAAACTGGTTGAATCATGATATGATATGCCTCATTTGAAAGAGAATAAAAAACAATAGGTGCTAGGAAGTGGAATTTTCTAAGTAGGTTCTATATTTACAGAGATATTCAAGTATTTGTTAAAAGTGTGGGGGGGGGGGGGGGTTTAGTGAAATAGGCATAGTCAAACAGATGTTTACTCAATATTGATTTACAGTGAGCATTGGTGTAACATTTAACATCTCCATAAGTGGCACTGGCAGATGCTTACACCCTAGGGAGTGTTATTATTTAGGTGAAATGTATATTTGATGTGCTATTCATGTATTTTATGCCAAATCTCATTATGTGAGGGGGGGGGGGAGGCAGCAGGTGTATGAGTGGATGGTTTATCCAGCTTATTTACACACAAACAGAAGTCATAATGCTTCATAACTGTGTTCTAGGAATCAGTCAAGACCCAGTCAAATGATATTGGTTTGTAAAATCATTTGCAATATCATTTACCAGCAGATATTAGCTTGTCCTACTTTATTAGTGAAAAGGCAGACATGTCTCAGTTTCTGTGTGCACTGATCCATGAAGGGCGTTGCTGATTGCCAATTGAAATCGCCTACAGTTAGATAAATATACTCTGGGTTCTAAAAAGGTCTCTCCCCTACCCCATTCCCCCTCCCACCCCACCCCCTCAGCTGTGTGCACTGATCCATGACCTGCAGAGTTCACAGATGGATAGGGCACTAAGTATCCAATCTCTCACCTCTTTGTAAATAGACCTATTGAGTTTAAAATGTGTCCACCCGCTAATTTGGCTTTTAGAGGCCAATGATTCTATTTTAAAATGGTATCAGACTAATTCAAAAGAACCAGTTTAAATTGATAATTGTCAGTATTTGACTATCAACAGGTTGCGCCACTGTATTGTAGGATATGCCTTGAAGACAGACATTTTATTTACGATTCTCACCAAGCCTTTGGTCGGAATAAATCAGAACAAAATGTTGATATCTTATAGGCTTTAAACACAGTGAGTATCTCTAGTAAGGTACTTGTTAAAGACTAAACGATATTGTAGTACTGTTCATGTCCTATTCGGAAATAGGATACCAAATCAGCAATACCATATACATGTATATACTAATTACAAATCGAATTCTTGGATTATTTTTGAATTTGAAGCACCACATTCAAACCAAATTTATTTAGCACACAATATAGCATTCTTTGTTTTATAAAAATTCCTTTCCCGCACTGATGTGATCATCGGCGCATACGCCACGTATCTTCTACAATATGGCATTCTTGTTGCAAATTTCCTGGATATAATCAATCTCATATGAATCCTTTATCAACGATCACGCAATGTCAATTTCTACGATATGGATCGTGTGAAAACTTCATCTTGCTATCAACCTCAAGGGCGCCAGCCAATTTTATATCACGGCTTCTCAGACAGGAGTGACACAGTACTCATAGATACTTAGAATAGATGGCCAGTTTCCCTTTCCATGAAGTCATTCAATGTTAATACCGTTCGTTTTGAATTACATATTGACTGACAGATATGTGTGTATGACAAAAATAATGAGCTATCAAGTAAGAACTATTATGAAATAATATATAGATATCACGGTTAATATGTTGAGGCGAGCTATCACGCGTCTGCCTGAGGTGAGTAAAAATTAAATTAGATATTACAGGTAGGTACAGGAAACAGGTGAGCAAATTTAGCGAGATCTTTTATTTGCTTTTTAAGACTGATTGAAGTTGCACCATACCCAGACAATGATAAAAACTTCGTAGATGTCCTTTAGTCTTGTGCTTAAAGTGTGATTAATTGAAATCCTAAGTATTACAGTATTGTAACATAGTGTAACGTATTAACAAAAAGTTACTTCTTTTTAAAGTGTTTAATGGTGATGAGGCAAAACATTTATCTGAATTTAGTGGAATTCAGCGTCATTTTTAGATAGGACCAGTGACACAACAACCCAAACAATGAACAAACCTTAGATGGTTTCTAGCTTTGAAGTACGGTGTATTATTATACACCTATGGCCGAAAGTCTATGAGATAAATGAACAAACCGCTGGTAGGGGTATAGTATATATAATGTTCGGGCTCACTGAGACGTAGTGAATGTTCGGGCGCACTGTGCCCATAATGTACTTTGCAAGTACATAAAACGTCATTTTCTTCGTGCTTTTGGGTGTATGATAATAAGGAAACGTATTGAGTGAACCCGTAGCGATTCCGTTCTCGGCCTTTCGTCCCGCATAATATTTCGAGCAGCAATCGCTACGGGCCCAGTGACTACGTTTTCTCTAATCTGAAACTTCACCAATCTGAGAATACAACTGAGGGTTAAAGAGTCCTTGTGCTGTGTAACTGGTCGTTGTCTAAGCATGTAGACAGAGTAATTAATTGTTCACATTCATTTGAAACCAATTTTTAATTAACCCTTTAAGGACGGGTGCCTGCGGCCGAGGTACCCCCTTAAGGACGGGTGCTGGTGGCACCTTATACCGGGATGAGCACTTACTCGCCAAAACCCATAACTTGAGTGTTTCATCATGTGATATGATATGTTATCATTATTTTTTTTTCTGAATATAAATACTTTCTGTGGTGTTAGACCTGCATTCTGTGAATATTTCATTAATATTGCTCCATTATTTCCTTGTTAAAAACGAATTTGTTGGGCTGGATGATGCCTCAAGGCATCATTCGCCCTGGGCTGGGTGATGCCTCAAGGCATCATTCGCCCAGGGCTGGATGATGCCTCAAGGCATCATTCGCCCTTAAAGGGTTAACCAACTGTGACACATAGGAGAGAACAAAATGTCATGTCAGGGAGCATGTATTATGTAACCTCTTCTGCCATAAACAATTAGAACTCTTTCCCCTATCATGTCATATCAAGATGTGCTCTGGTCTTCAATTTCTTAATAAAATGGTTGCATGGATACTATATACCATTGACGCCTTGACACATTTTAAGAAAAATCTCCTGAAGTGCACAAATGCAACTGAAGGTTTTGAATTACACACCTAGCACCCCTGTTATTACTTAGATTCACTGCGTGAGGTCATTACCAATAAAGTTGAATTATAGTTCATTTGAAGATAAATCAACGACATGTCCTTTCTAAACAGACCACCAGAACTTTTTTGGACTGGACGACCAGTTGGGTCCCGTGGCCATCAGCATAAAGCGGGAGAAGCTCGATGAAAAGGACTGCGTCGGCGCCAAGCCCGAGCTCGTCACAGGCGCCCTCTACCAGAACCGACTCATACTAAGGACGAGTGACGTAAGTTCTGAACTAGTACGAGTTGACCAAATAATGTCATTTTTAGAAATGAAAACTCTTGTATTCATCCAGTCATTCGATGTATTCTCCTAACTTACCAATGAAAACTGAGACCGTCTAAAATATAGAATAAACTGTATCATTTTCTTTTTGACACTACGATTTACTTCAGACATATAAGTAGACTACCAACGTTTTAACTCGATTTTTGTATACACAATTTCGAGTTATTTACTACTTCGACTTCAGAAATTACTTTGCTTAATTACTTATAGTCGAAGTGTAATAAAATGACTGTACTTTGAGCTCATCCACTAATGATAAGCCCAGATGATACCAACATCACCACCCCTCACCCTCGCTAATGCTATATAGAACTGCATCTAGAATCGTATAAATAGACAATACTCCACGAGTTTGGCTGGGCCGCAATCGTCATCGAGGCGAAGCCGAGTGACGATTATGGCACAGCCAAACGAGTGGGGTCTTGTCTATTTTACGATTCGAGTGCTGTTCTGGATTTATCTCACCCCTTTCTATGGCATTGAATAGCATCACAACTTCAGAATAATCAGAATATACTAGCAAATTCACTACGCCACTGCCATGGCATAGTATTGTCACTTTACGGGGGTGGTCGTTGAGTATATTTTTCTAATGTTTTTCCTATGGCTAAACTTGTACCAGGGGTGAGATAAACAATATCACCCTATCCTTACCGAGAGCAGTACCCAAGTATGGAAGGGGACTGCGGCCTCTTGTCAAACTGGTAACTCAATATAAGTAAAGGTTCACTTGTTATTTCCACGTCTTTCTCGATTCTGACTCCCTTCCTCTGCTCCACCCCTTGACAATGGCCCGAGGTTAATTTTAGTTTTTTTAAACATTTGAGGGTCTATAATTATAAGAATACAGTCTAGAATTTGTAGTAGGTTTTGTAGTACGCGTTAATGGTCCTTCCATCAACGCGTTATGTAAAATTTACACAATTCCTTAGACAGTAATCTCATATTACTTTATCTGTTATCAATACTACTACGAAGATAGTTTTACCTGAATGGTGATAAAAAAGATGTATTTCACGTGTATTTTGACTGTGTTCTTCCCCTCCCTCACCTTGGGGGTGTGAGGGGAAGAAACAAAATTTCAATCATGAAAAAAAAAAGGTTTTACCTGCATGTGGTAACGTTGGCGCATACCGTACGTTACAGCTGACGACGATGCGTGGCTGCGTGTTGGAGGACGTAGTGCCGTCCTCGTCACGTCTCAGCTCTACGCGTGGTCTGCCAGTTAAGGACGTACTCGACTTCGTGCTGCCCGAGCTCAACCTGGCCAACCTGAAGACGGCCACGCCCGGCACCAAGACGCAGGAACAGCTCGTCAAACTGGATGAGCAGGGGGTGAGTCGCCCCAACCTTATCTATAAGTGTCAACCCTGGTGAAGGCCACAAGGCCCAAACTAGTAGGTTACTCAGAGCTACTCATTATTAAAAATGCAAACTGGATGTACAAGGAAGGATCTTTATTAAAAACCAATTGTTAACACAAATTGCGACTCACTTATGGTTAGTTGTACACTTCCCAAACATTTATCTATAAATTGCATGCGTTAAGCCACATAGAGACCGCCGCGTTATTTTATAGAAAGTGCTCGTTGAGTGAAATTTCAAAAGGAGAGAAAATGTCTTAAATGTTTTATATATTTTGAGTTTGGGGAGGGGGGGGGGGCTATTCTTCTGGATCCCAGAAAGATTTTTGTTTTGTCGTTTCAACATATTGATATCATGGAGATCAAACGGTATTTTTACAGAATGGTTTCGAAACAGGGTGATTCCTCTATTATCTGCCCAAGGTGCATTAATCTAGGATCGGTAGCATTGGAAAATACTTCTATATTCTAATCTTACAGGTATAATCCGGTTTTATTGGGAAAGGGTTTAAATCGGTGTTTCTATTCTGACCAGGAATTTATAAATGATAGTTTGGACGGAGCTAGAGTAATACGGCTTGCTTGCCAATGCTACCACTGTGAATGACGATTTGGTTTTAAGAAACACCATGACGTTAAATCGGAAGACTTGAATTGTAGCAGTCACAATTTGCCTGTCATTGGATAAAACTGCGCACATGTATCAATGGTTTTTGCCAACCATTCAATTCGACCAAAATGTCAATTTCGGGCAATTTTACCACAAGTTTCTTCCGACTGAGAAATCATCAGGCAAAAAGTTTGACCTTTAACTAACCAAATGGATAGGAAATGAACCCTGTTATAGAATGTGTTAACGCATTAATTATTAATCGTTATCTTTGGCGGCAAAAGATAAATGATATATTGGGGAAAACAAGAAATTCCCATGTCATGTCACAAAGGTGTTATTGAAAAGATAATTATGTGTTTATCCGCAGATCTCTAAAACGTACAAAATAGGCATCATGTATTGTAAAGCCGGTCAAGCTACAGAAGAGGAGATGTACAACAATGGTAAGGACAAAAGAAATGATCTAAACAATTACCTAGCCATGCTATGCATGTAGAATAGTATCAAAGAATTTTGCTCTAATTTGAAAACTATGCTATTCCCTTTATGTTTACTATAATACTTTATGTAAGTAACCTATCCGATTCAAGCTAGAAAGTGTTAGTCCTCTTTTTTCCACATTGTTAAATTGACCTTTTTTAGAAACGAAAACATAGTTGACTCTATCACCCGAAACTCACATTTATTTTATAAACTAAGAAGCAGATACCGATGAAAACCTTTTTATGGACACCTTGTTAGAATCGAGTCGAATATCAACTGATCCACCTTATTTTCGAGTAGAGAATATGGCTGAGTCATGATTATTGTTATTACAGAGACCTCAGGTCCAGCATTTGACGAGTTCATCGACTGCATCGGCCAAAGGGTGCGCTTAAAAGGGTTTGACAAGTATAGAGGTGGACTAGACTGTAAAAGTGAGTATTAACGTTCTTATTACAAAAGTATAGCCAATAGATGGGACACACTGAGAAAGATTTTAAGATTCATGTTGTCTCATTTCCGTTAATAACTGTCATTTACATGTTAGC
The DNA here is from genome assembly GCA_950022655.1 of Alentia gelatinosa. Classification (NCBI taxonomy): domain Eukaryota; kingdom Metazoa; phylum Annelida; class Polychaeta; order Phyllodocida; family Polynoidae; genus Alentia; species Alentia gelatinosa. Next base: position 102,054,648 of record OX465581.1, read on the forward strand.
CAATAAGATTGTTTTCCCAGGAGTGTAGCTCTCATACTGTCCTTAAGTTTTCCATCCGTACGCACAGTGATCAGGTTTCATGTCATCTAATTTTTTTGTCACATTTATCAAGTTACATGTTCCACAATCCATTATATTCATAGTCATCAGTTTCAAAATTGTAATTCAGATATCTTAGAGTTGTGAGATAATATAGTGTTGATTTTGTCCTTGTTCTCAATCAAAGAGTCATTGACGTAAGGAATATATTATCTCAGGTCGTCTTGTATTTACAACAACGACAATTATTCTATATAAACTTCCTGTCACCTTGTTAGCATATATGTTTCTTAATCATGAGCAGTGCCTGTTTAGGCAGTGTCCGTTTCAAATTCAACATCCTTTTTTTCAAAGAGTCCCATATCAATGCGTTTAGTAGTAAAACTGCTGGCCGCAATTGGAGAAATACTAGGCTTACAGAATGCAGAATACGATATGATGAGAATTATCTGTCTTTTTTAGCTGATTCAACGGGTTTGCACTCACTGTACACGTCATTCCACGACTATGAGATTATGTTTCACGTATCTACACTGCTACCCTTCACACCGAACAACAAGCAACAGGTCAGCATTAGTGTGCAAAATTCTATTTTACACACTTCATACACAGAAAGACCAAGATCTTGTTACTATAGACGTTGTTTTTAGTTTCCAAAAAGTCATCCTGATTGACGATTCAGTGTTGTCTAAGTTAAAACAAATATAACTAAACTAAATCTCCAATTTAGAAAAAAATTGAAATATCTTCTTAACTGTCTTACCTTTTGTGACTACACTATCAATAAGTTAAAGAAGGTCTATCTGTAAATCGTGTCAACAAACAACCATTGCTTTTTTTCAAATTATATATTTTATCTTTCACAGTTGCTACGTAAACGACATATAGGAAACGATATAGTCACAATAGTATTCCAGGAACCGGGTGCGCTCCCGTTTACACCAAAGACAGTTCGCTCACACTTCCAACATGTATTCATCATTGTGCGTGCACATCATTGTGGTAACAATAGTTACAAATACAGGTAAGGGCTCCTGAACAACTAACAGTTGTATTTAAATCATTAAACCGGTTATTGTAAAGGTCCTCACTTATGAAGCCAAATATCTCTCATTTTTGCTTCTAAATATTTCAGATCAGACCAATAAACAGGCATGAGATTTCACCGGATTTGTTTACGTCCCAAGGGTCATTCTTGAGGTCAATGTAAATCCGAGGAGAAAATAAGTTAACATGATTAGAAAAGGACATTAGCTATCAGCTGGGGCCAGAATTTACTTACAATAGCTAAAATTGCAGACCCCCAAACCACCAGTACCCTTTTTCTGGAGTTTCTTTTTCTTTCCAAATCCCATGCCTGAATGTATCATAGACTTCCATTCTTCTGTTAAATTTGCTGGAATAGTTCCATATATATTTGCTCACATGCTTCTGTATTTTAGCGGTCATATCCTAAGTAATAGACTTAATTCTCATGTTACGTCTGATATTCAGTTTGGCGGTATCACGGTCAAAAGATGTGCCGGTCTTCGGTCCACCTATCCCTGAAGGTGCCATGTTCAACCGCTCCGTAGAATTTGCAGAATTCCTCCTGACGAAAGGTAAGAAAGACGCTTCGGTCTTTAAATCAGTCACCTTAAAAGGGGGTGCGTTATTGCTGGTTGGTTATCTTTAACTACCATCTCAAATGACTGTATAGACAGACCTAGCTGAAATTAATCCAATAATCTTTATAATTGCAATGAGTGATTTATACATTATTTCTTTATTAAATTCCGATCAGATTCAACTCACAAGAGTGATTAAAGACAATGATCGATGGTTTTGTAGTCAGGCGAACGTAAACCATGAGAGGTTTATACATAGTAGTACACGAGCGTTAGCGAGTCTATGACTACGCAGACCATCGTGTACTCGAACCTTATATTACTTTATAAGACTGAAACATATTGGAGAATTAAACACCAATCATTATTTATGCAAGTGCCTTTAGGCTATGATATTTTGTTTTGGTAAGTCATTACAGTCTCGATCAGGACACATGGAGTAATATTTCCTTGTTTGACACGTAATCTTCCCCACAGCCATCAACGCAGAGAATGCCGCCCACAAGTCGGACAAGTTCATCGCCATGGCCACACGCACGCGGCAGGAGTACCTAAAGGACCTGGCCACAAACTTTGTAACGACAACGTCGCTGGACTCGGGGTCCAAACTGAGCAAATTTTCGCTGGGCAGCGGGCGGAAGAAGGACCGGCCTAAGACGCGCTCCATCCCGGACGTGTACACCCGCGGCGCGCTCACCTGGGCCGTGCACGTGGACGACTTCACCACCTCCGACACCATTGACTGCTTCCTGGCCGTGGGCGCCGAGACACTGGTCATCCTAGACGACGCCACGCGACAGGTGCTCTTCACCATCCCGTGTCAGTCGATCATCGGGTGGACGACGGGCAGCAGTAGTCTGCGCATCTTCTACAATCACGGCGAGTGTGTGGCCATCAACTTTGGACCCTCCGAGGTCGACGAGGTCGCCGAAGTGGTGTCTCGCCTAGTCATCGTCAGTAGAGGTTGTGAGGTGAGTCTATGCCGCCCCATGCTCCTAATTTTACCTGAGCTGATTTGACATCCCGTAAGGTTCATGGAAAGGAATATAATGTAAAGTGCAATGATTTTTTTATATGATGTATCAAGATATGTTTTTGATGAAGTATGGCGACTCTGTGATGGGTCATCTATGTTATTCACTACATCGGGCACAATAGGTGTAACAGCATTGTATAATCCAATTATATGTCATGCATGTGTGGGTCAATGTAATCAATAAAGGGAGGTCGTACGATAAATGGAAAGTATGCCTGTAGTGACTATGATGAACAGCAGGGTGCAATACATTGTGTGTGGCAGCCTCTAATGTGTGATATGTCGATGGTCATTCTGGTCTAAAGGTTGATTATATAACATCAGTAGCACCTCAGTCTGTATTACCTCAGATAATTCCCCAGTCTGTCCCTATTTTGTCTATTCCCTTTAGCCTACAATACTAACACCACTTAGTTTCTCGGTACGTTTAAGTGCGATGGTTCTGCAAGAAGTGATGTTATTTAACAGTTTGTCATCGCTTTTTGTGGTCGTACCATCGCTTTTTGTGGTCGTAGATGACGTGATCAATGTGAAGATGATATCTTATTGCTGTGTTACTTTACTGAATGGCGGGGATGTGGTTTCAGACTCAGGAGATAACACTGAAGCGGAACGGACTGGGTCAGCTCGGCTTCCACGTACACTACGAGGGCGTCATCTCGGATGTGGAGCCCTACAGCCTGGCCTGGCAGACGGGCTTGCGACAAGGCAGTCGTCTGGTGGAGATCTGCAACGTAGCCACCGCCACCTTAACCCACGACCAGATGGTCGACCTTCTCCGTACCTCGATGACTGTTAAAGTCGTCGTCATCGCCCCCTTTGAAGACGGCTTGCCTCGTGGGTAAGTCCAACCCTCGCTGACATGTTTAACCGTGTGGGCTTTTATAGTCTTAGTTTAAAACTCCATTACTAGCAGGTGGACGATTGGTCTCATAGGTTATGGCTATAGCCTACTGCAGTACACCTGCTTTTAGTGTCACTAGGTGAGCTGACCACATTTGTGCTTTTTAAAACCAACAGATAGGAATATTATTTCTATTTTGGATGGAAGGTTTTGTGGCAATATAATATTTTACAGTTTTGATGTTAAGTTTTGATGAGAGGTAATCAGATTGCCCCTATCATTCACAAATTATATATTTTTCTTCTCTTCTTTCGTGTATGTTTTGAGCATATCTGTATGTTTTTTCTAATGACAGTGGATTAGAAGAGAGCCGGTCTACAGGTGTAAAGTTGAGTGCTGCACTCACCCACTCCTCCTCCGTCGACTCGCTCGGCCTGGATGAAGTACAACATACGCGCGCCTACAAAACTGCAAGTGCACACCAAACCAAACCTGGGCGTGCCAGGTCAGTGTGTTCGTTTCTTGTCATGCTCCTATATTTGCGTTGAGCAGAGTATAAATATGCATCTATATGTATATAATCGATGGGTGATAAAATAACAATCTTCTCTCCTCTCGTTATTTTCTATATGCAACGTAACTTTGTTGAATGAGAACGACAAAACAAGCTTGTTTATTCAAGGAGATGTTTTGATACATCTATTATAACAACAACAAAAACAGGAAAAAATCACTAAGAGAAATAATTGAAATCTGACGAATGTAAAACACTAAACAAATCCAGTGCTGTGAGCTCTTCTGTAAATTATACACATAGAGTAATCAATGAGAGTCATCATGTACTGCAGACACGAGCCGCTGACGGCCGTCCACTCACTGCCGGCATATATGGTTGACCAATCGGGGGGCGACCCGCGTGCGGAGCGGCATCACACGGACCTACGCTATGAAGTGTCGCACCAGAAGCAGGCGTCTCAGGAGAGCGCGGCGTCGCGGTCGTCGGGTAACGGCTCGCTGGACGGCCCGACATCCGACAGCCACACATCGCGCACGGACAACCTGTCATCAGAGAGCTTCCTGTCAGGCGACGAGCGCCACTCTAGACACAGCTCAAGGGACGGCACGAGAGGTACGGAAGGTGTTCACGTCTAAAATATATGTAAAAAAGGGTAAAATTATGAATATCCAGATTTTGTGTTTATTAAGGATGCCAGTTATAAGGTTATTTCCGGTTTAGTGATTTTCTGTTGTCTCCTATATCATTATTTTGTAAAACGTAAGGTTTCATTTGATACGTTAAGCTCTACTGAGTATATGTACTTACTCATCAGAACCTGTAACTCCATACCTCTCCCTCTGTGTGTTAGACTATATCCACAGAATCATATTTTTAACCGTTTTTCTGTGTGTAGAAGTGTCTCAGCCACGTATTCTTAACATATTTTTTAACCAGAGCCGGGCGCAATGATTAAGGGGCCATCCATTAATTATGTATGCAGAATTTCTTAAATTTTGGGACCCCAACTTCCTCACAATCTTGTACGCAATAGAGTAAAAAGGAAGCATACGCAAGATTTACCCTATCCTCCGCCCCCTGAGTGCGTACATACTTTATAGATGGCCCCTAACAAAAGAAATTACAAATATGTACTTATGAAAACCTGGGTTGGTATTACCTGTGATTTCTATTGATTACTAAATCACACTTACTGTGTAGAATAGGATCTCTTGAATATCAAAGGGTAAGTCTAACATTACGCAGATAGATTAGTGGGCCCAAGACGAGGAATATATAATAATAGAAACAAATCGCTTTACAAAATTTATTAACAGAATTCAATTAGAAATTAAAAGAATAGATTAAAGAAAAATCAAAAGATAGATTAAACAATATAACTCAAGGCCGTTTTACTGAAGTTGTACAAGAAGATTTGCTGTAACTTAACTTCTGCCTTGCAATTTGATTTCCTTCATCCCATGGCAATCATATATTATCCAAATTAAAGCTAGATAGACCCATCTCAAATATGGGGTCAATTCTTTTCTTCATTCCCCCCCCCCCCCCCCCCCCAAGCGGTAGCTGCGCCTGAAGCACTACATGCCTCGTTTTCTCCAAATGAAAGATGTTATCATCTTACTATTTCAGGTGCAAAGTCGGATTGGTCCGGCCATGTTACAATTTACCCAGCTTACAGTCGTGACCAGGTAAGCAATGCGATTTTCAGCAGTCATCCTCAGATAGGTTATGATAAATAAGTGTAAAAATCAAAAGATGATTTCATTCTACATTAGGAATTTAATACTTGACCTAATAGAAGACCATAATTCCGCCCCAAAGCTATATTAGTTGATTTTAGATATGACAACAAACACTACGTCTATACATCGATATCTTGTATAGTAAGGAGGATTAAGAAGAAAAAAATAAAAAAGTATCTGACAATTGATTTCCTTCATGTACCCAGGCACAAAGGCCATATCAACCTGGCAGCATTGGAATTACATGTAGTTGTAGATATTATCACTTGTGATTATGTGGTTTATGTTAAAAAAAAAAGATATAACATCAATACATACCAAATCCATTGAGTATTTATGTGCCTTGAAGTTATTGGGTGATTTTGAAGCACCTTAACTACTACCATAATGACCACCTATGCACGATATAGATGACAGTCACATACATAACACACTCCTTATTCCATAGATTATTAGACGCATTGCAACAAGCTTTACCTCATTAGTGGTGAGTCATTGATAGTTAGCCTTGTTTTAAAGGCAGGTGAGGCTTTTTTTCAAATTAGTTCTTTGAATTAGCATTTCATTCCTATTCCATTTTGTTTCATATCATCGACCAGGAACGAAATTAATGCTTAATTGTTGTAACGGAATGGCTGGAATGTTCCATCACATCGAGTAAAATATATGTGCGAACGACATGTGCAATCGCTTTCATAGAAACTAAACATGACTACACGAACAAGATGATACAAATATAGACCATCTAGAATGATCTATGCATGTACATGCCTTGTTTGGATTTTTATCATTTTCGTCAACCTCGTATAGGCAGTAGTTTTACCTTGCGTTTCATAATTCTGTTGCATGTCTCTTGTAATTCTATTGTTATTTTATCAACGTATATAAAAATATCAAATGCTTCACCAGTAGATGTGTCTACCAGAATTTGCTTGTTCTGTGAGACATATATTTATGTACATAGCTAGTATTAATACCAAACCTAGTTTGTATACAGATCTAACAAAATTAAGTTAATAAGGAATGAATACCATTGACAGGATACCGAAGTCCTATTTGTCTAACAGACTAGTAGGGAAAATAGCTTTATGTGCCATAACACAAAGATATTATGGAATATATAGCATTGAAATATTTCCACTTCGTTACAAAAATAGGTTGTCATGCCTTTTGCATATGGACATAAATAAATATTTGCTGTAAGTATTGTTACAGCATTCTCTCATATTCGTATGTTTCTTAATTGTCTCTCGTCTGTTTTTGTCGAGATCACACATAGGAGATTTTATTATTAACATTTGCAGACCCATTAGTGTAGGTGTTGCTGTCTGGTTAAGAATATGTGTGCTCGCCTGCACGGGTCCATGCTTTTTATAACCAAGACTGACCATAACTCTTATTGAATACATGTCACAAACACTGCAAACCTCCATTGTTCTCCCAGGATGCACATGGGAACCAAAGGCCGAAGACTCGGCACTATGGTGATCACAGCAAGAGCTTGTCCCATTTGGCCACTGGATCGCCGCACCGCGGCGCCACCGACCACAGTGATAACTATGGCAATAGTGGTGCCACCTACGTGTCGCGAGCGAACTACCTCAGTGCGGGCGTGGCGTTACCAGAGAAACACCGCAGCCCGCACCACTCGTCGCCGGGTAGTCAGGGAAAAGCGGCGGCCACGAGCATGTCCAACCTCAGTGACCTGTCCTCGTCACACTCCAGTGGCGGCGGGTCACTTAAACGCAGCAGGGACGCTGAGCAGGACTTTGACCAGGAGTGGGAGCGGAGTCACCATGAAAGGTCAAGGTCGCACGAGGACAGGCTGCGACCGCATGACGATAGGTCAAGGCTACACGAAGACAGGTCAAGGTCGCATGAAGACTCAGACAGGCCTCCTGAAAGGCCGCCCTTGCCACAAGAGATTCAAGGTTAGTTTATTTGGCATTGTATTCAGGGAAGGATGATTTAGTGGTGACTTTGGGTAAGCATTGCTTCTCATGGAAAAACTAATTTCTAAGTAATAAAAAATGTACATCTCAGTGAGTTGGGTATCACACGTGGTGTCATTTAGTTGGATATCCTTTTAAATAACGTTACTTATCTAACCGCTAAAACGCTGCTTCCTGGAGTCGTTTCTTTATTTGTACTGTATTGCCTCAAAGGATCCACGCCCCACTCTCCCCGCTGAAAGTCGTAAAGTATGAAATATATTTTATTGTAATTAAATGCTCTAAAACAAGCCTCCTTACACCTACGTACATACCTGATCATAATGTTGATATTACCAACTACAATTCACTTTTCCTTCATACAGAGAAATTACCACAGTCGGAACAAAATGCTCTCCTGCCGCAATTGTCGCAGTCGCCCGGCGGACGGCGGCGACAAACAATCGTGGGTCTGACGAGCGGCCGGCGCGATTACCTCAGCGTGTCACCCCACAGCAGTGCCAACTCTAGTCCCAGGGGCTCGCGCAGGTGAATACCTCCAATTCCTCTGAGTTAACCGTCGCCGCATTTACTATGATAGTATAGACAAAATATGGAAAAAGTCCAGCCATTAACTTTATTTTATCTAGGCTAATAGAAGCAGACTCTATACAGGTGATACTATGCAGATGATACTCGTAATTGCTCATAGTTGTAATTATTGATTAATAAGGATCGTTTTCCTTAGATAAACACCATCTAACTTATTGCAACATTCATAGAAGAGACAGCTAGTGACACGTGACGGAACGTAGGGTAGGTTGTTGGGCGTCATATTCTTGATGGGCTTAGTATCGCATTCAAAAAGTATCTTCACCCTATATACTTATGGTATTCTTGTACAGGAATCTATCGGAGGAGTCACTGGCCACACGGCTCCGGCCCGGAGTCTCGCCGGCGCCGGCCAAAATGAGCACAGCCCGGTCGCTGCCCTCGTCCACCTTCCAGGAGGAGCTCATGCGGCTCATCGACCCCGACGTATCGCTCGCCGAGCTTGAGAATTCCATCGGCAAAGTGAGTTTTCTTCTGATGCTTTGAGAAATGTTTTTCAGTTTTACTTCAAAAAGGATATGGAGAAAGAGGACTTCCCTAATCTTCCAGGGACCTAAGAAGGATTATAACTGCCCCATACTTATAGGTATCGCTGAGGTTAATAGGGAATGTTGAATCCTTTTTACAAATAGTTATTTGTTTCTCTTAAGCAAGTAACTAATATAGCCTCATATAGTATTTGTTCATTTTATTTTGGTAAACAAGTCCCTGCCTCCGCCCATCAGAAACTCCATACTTGATGAGAATTTCTTTTCCCGCCTGTCTTTTTTTATATTATACTACCCAGAATGGGGTCGAAGTGCTTCACCCAGCCCAACACTGTTCAGCATTTCCTGATGAACTATCAAAGGGTACAGGAAAATAAAAGAAAGTACTTGAAAAATAGTAACAGCATGAACTATATTCTTTGACTCTATTCCAAAGAAAGATATAATCAGTGTTTTGAAAGAGACATCTGTTTGATTGTATATGAAATATTTGAAAACATGGAAAAGATTTGACTGAAGTAAGTCTACAAAAGTGAAAAGCTTGGATCTTTGATGGTCCCTATATGCCTGAGTGTCCCCTGTGACGTTAAACCACCCCAAAAAAATCTATTAATTTATTTATTGTAATATCCAACATCGGTCACGGTATTCCTCTGAACAAACATCTCATGATTGTTATATTTTTTCCTAATATATTTTTTATACTACTCAACAGGAGTCGCGGTCTTCCACTCGCCAGACGTCCCATCACCGCCTGCAGCGGACACTGTCTGATGAGAGCATGTGCAGCACGCCTATGGGCCGCAGTCAGCGGGCCCTGGACCCGTTGGCCAGTGACGTACTCTTCTCGTCCACGCCGCCTAGTCAGGGCCGCCACCACGACCAGCTGGCCCGTGAGAAACGGTAAGTCGCCGTGTATGTGATGAGCACGTATAGCCCGGTCAGGATGAGCACCTATAGCCAGCGATAGGTGCTTTGATACAAGACGAATCTTTCTATCATTAAAAATATAACAAAGTGTTATTCATGAGCTACAAAACCCTCACACCATGCTTCTGAAGATTGGTAAAAGTCAGTTATCTCACCCCTGATATTTTTTCCCCATAGACTTAATATTGGGAACTCGTATCCAACACCCATGGAGTATTTAGAAAAAATACTCAATGGGTATTATGTCGCAAATGTTTGCTGGTTAGTCAATGTGAGGGGTGACATAAATTCAGAACCCTATTCAAGTTTACGGTCAGGCCTCGATTCCATCTTGTTTGAATCGCTATGTTATTCATGCGGTCTCGCCTTGTGAATTACTTCGGAATTTAAACTTAATGAGGTACGAGCTCTGACCATTAACCTTTATAGGTTTTCTCTATAATATCATTCGATTTTATAGATTAGACCAAATTTCTTTTGATATGTGGCTTCACTGACAACTATTCTCAACCTTTATAGTAAGTAATCATTTACGAGAAGAGTAATGCTCATGTGAGCTCTACTTTTATCGTGGGAGGTAATAAAAAGTAAATTATATCAAGTATCTCTAAGACTTTACGGACTGACTTTATTTTCATAGTGTAAACAATTTTGTTTCATGAAAATAATTAATCCTTGTAAAACTTTAACTCACCATTTGGAAAGAATATTGAAATTAAATTATCGAAGCTCGAGACCAGAAGTCGTTAGTTTGTTAGAATTTCCTTTTTGGAAACTTTTGATTGTCCGTATATTTCATTCCACATTTGGTTATTTTGATACCTAAACAAACCCCATCGTGAAGGGCCTGCAGTATGTTGGGTTGATAGTTCAGCAGCCTGCTGCTCCCTGAAGGAGTGCTGTCAATTGTTGAAAGATGTGTTTTGTGCTGACGTACAGGTATTCCGCACCTGTGTCTCGGGTATGGTTCTACAGGTAGGGATAAAGCCATAAACAAACCCATCAACCTTCACTCATCTCTTCACGTCTCTCTCAGTTTACAGTTCACCCCATTCACCACCTAACGACTAATATAAACTGAAGATATGTCTATGACCACTTGACTTCAACACTTAGATAACACTAGACAAAATATACAATGGGGAATACTGGATTCATTTCTGTGGGTTGTATTATACACGTTGACTAAAACAAAATGCTGACCTCCCCTTAAGAGACATAGGTACACGATTAAATAACGATGCACCCATAGCACATTAATTTTTATTATTCCAATTGTTTTTCATTTTTTCCAAACCACTGAAAAAATATGAGAGAGGTCAGCAACTCAAATCTGTTGTACTGATAACCAAATTCTTACTAAACGTATGCAACACTTCGGGGAGGGGAGAGGTATTGGTCTTGGTGACTGTGGTGATGAACTGTGTACTGATAAGATCCTGAACAGGTTGATGTCGTAATTGTTCACATGCTTCTTTTGGTAATGTCTTTATACATTTTCCAATGCTCGTGAGATAGTTCTTGTCGAATTTCCTTGGTATATCTTCTTGAGACTCTGTGCCGTCTGTAGGTAGATAGAGACGAGACGGGAGCGCTTCACCAACTTTCTCCTTTCTCCTAAAATCTAAACAAAGTAGGATGCCTCCGCTCGCATGGAATGACAGTAATCATATATTGTCATCCACCTGTGGCAACTTGCCGTCCATTTCTTACCGGATCTCTGCTGTTATCATTTCATGGATTACGTTGAAATTCTTCTCATTCTGAATTGATTTAGATAGAAATTTCCTATCTGAGATTTTGAAATGAGAGACCGATCACTTGCATGATACAAGTAAAGAATTGTCTAATGTATGACTCATGAAAAGCATGTGTTGTCATGGTCTTCTCAATGTACCTCTCACTGTAAATCAAATATATTAAACCACCTAAAATAGTTACTAAGTATAATTATGTTGGTTTCTGAAAATGTCAAATCAAATTCACTTGTGATTCATATGAAAATCACTTCATTCGAATGAAAGATTACCCTTGACATTTTACAACTAGCTTCGGGTTTTTGAAATAAAGTACTACTATTTCGTATCTTTTGACCGCTGTTAAATTCGACTGAACTTTTGTTATATTAACTCGAACGTGATTGCTCTCAATACATTTTTTCGCGATAATATGTCACTGTACAAATCACATAGTGTGTTCATCTTACCACCCCCGTTGAAGGTATAACCACTATGCCACATCTTCACTCACGAAGGTCCACCGTTACAGTCTGTGTCTTCTTCAGTTCACAGAAGGGCTTATCAGTATTTTAGTTATATATTAGCACCAATGTGTGTGGTGAGCAAATGAAAACAGATACGGTATTCCCTTAAGCATAACAAAAATAAAATCATAGGTATCATCTATAGGCTGTTACATCATAATAGTGTCTGACATATGTATCAAAGTTAGAGTTGGCTGTATATTGGTGGATCCTACCCTGGACACTCACTGATTTATAACAATGATTGCAGGCTGTCCCCACGGGTAACACAGGATCTACCGAGTAACCTGAACCGACTTGCTAGCAGTAACCACGCCCGCAGCAGTCCTATGTTGCCTCTACCCGATACCGCATCCAGCCTTGAGTGGTCCTCGCTGGTCGACGCTGCTAAGGCTTTTGAAGGTAAATATCTTTGAATTTTTAGGTGCCCAGTATGCAAAATAGTCTCTCTCGGCTTCCTTTCTGTTATACATGTATTTATTTCTAGGATAGACAACCGGAGGTTCAATGCAATTCCGAGCATCTATTAATGCAAGTCGTCAATGTGGCCAAGGCCAGCGCCAATGCACAGTATCGAGCTGGAAAATTGGGGGAGTGCTGCATATATTTGGTTCAATTTATCTGACAGGATTTACAATTTTCCTCTTTTCAGTGGAATTTTAACAATTTCGCCCATTGCAAGGACACATCCTTAAATTTAGAAAATGTTAGTCTATTTTTATTTTTTTGAAGTGTCAGATCGAGTGGCAAGGCAACGGGGGAGGCATATCCCACTTAGTTCTTCCTACCTACATCGGACACCTTTTATCTACACTTTAGGCGAATTTCCTATTACATTACTATTACTCATGCAGAATTGAAAACATGCCGATTTATAGTATCCCCAGAGAAAGTACAATGATTGCATAAAATTCTATGGTAATCCAGATCCAATTTGGTGTCTTAAACATGCATTGCCTCAGTAATACTTCAGATATGGCTTAGATTAGACAGGACCACCACACATGGCTCAGCAAAACACAATAGTAGGCCTGGCTATAGCATACTATCGTAAAACTGGATGAGTTTTAATCTTAGCCATCGTATGCCACGCCTGGAGTTTGGCAAAGTGACTTCATAAGGCGAAGCCGAGTGAAGTCCGGAGCCATACTCCAGGCGTGGCATGTGGTGGCCAAGATTAAAACGAATCAGGTTTTGATTTTATCCTTCCCTGTCTCCTCGATTTTGGAATATTACGTGATAATAATTCTGTATGCCACTAGTGGCATATAAAACTCTGTATGCCAGTCAGCGTGGCATACGGAATCTCAATGTTAAGCCTATGGGATTTTATATTAGGGGTGGGATAACTAGCTTTATCTACGTGAAAAATAAAGGTAATTAACATGTATCAAGTTTAGACAGTTCAGACTCGTTGTTTCAATACCATACCTTGTCCCAACGTTCAGATGTTGTGGAAAAACTGTCTGGCGCTGACACACACCGTCCACACTCTAAATGTGAACCTATTGAAACTACTTAGAAGAGAGGCCATACGGGCCAGTGTTTGACCAAGCGACGCCCTAACTAAGCTCTCAACCACTAGGCTGCACAGGACGGTAACACAACAATTGAATGTAAATGTTTTATTACACTTTCATTCGAACGTATTACAATATTTTAAAAAAACATATAGTTTCTTGTCTTTATCTCCATCTTTAGCCAGAGACTGCACCCTGCCTATTCTTATGCTGCCATGGTATTTTATACACAAGACTAAATAAAGAATAAGCAACAAACAACGGGTATATCAAATCCGTGAGAGAGCGATGTAAACGCATCTACAGCGTGGTGTTGGTGCCTAAGCATATGGCTCCACCTGTCTGTTGACTTTGGAGTTACCTAGTCGCCGCAAGTAGCATAGATCTTCAACTGCACTCTAATTTGTAAGTGTAGCATTGTATGATGTGGGAACAGAATGTGTTAACACACACTTAATTTAAAGAGTAAATAGAATTAAATCTCTTTTTGTATTATGAGTGGATCAATGATTATTCATATCCTGAGTTGAACGTGTTTCCACGGACATAATTGGTTGAGTTTCAAAGCCAAGCTACATGTCCAAGTACTTTTGTAGATATGTCACCCATTAGAACTTTATGAATATGAATATCTACATGTATTGAATCTTTTAACACTGATTTGCAGATGACTTTATAGACATGTATAGATCTTGTATTTCTCACTTCAAAAAATCGAATTTATATTGTTGATCATCGGGTGTCTCAATAGACCTGTATCTCAAAGGCAACACTGTATGTAATGCCTAAATGTCACCACAATCATTTTATTTACAGAACTGTTTTCTATGTACAGACGGCAGATAGATCCAGAAATGTTGTCGATGATACATGTTACTTATGTGACACAGAAATGTACCTCCTCTATTTCTAATCAGGTAATGATGTAATCGATGCAGATAGTCACCAAAACATATTTTCTATTTTGCATAACAAAACACTGAGTAGCAGAGTATTGACGCACTTGTCGTGCAGTTTAGACGCACATCGGCGATGGTAGCTCTCAGTGAATTAGGACTTGTTGAATTTGAATTCCTTAAGTGGTGATCTTCCAGGGGCTGTGTATCCAGCGCAGTTACAAAAATACCTTAGACGGAAGTACTCATGATTAGCTTTTCTAAAGAAATAGGCCACTGCGTGACAGCTTATGCTCGTGATAGCTAATGAAACACTAAATGGGCGTTTTAGTTCTAGACAGTAGAACCTTCAGTGAAAGCCTGTTCATTTACATTCATATTTTCACTTGCCCTGGCATGCCAGGACACCCGCTATCCCCACTTCCTGATTATAGAGGTCCAAAGTCAAAATGTTAATCTTAATTCTATTTAAGATATATACAAAGAGAAAGGCACACAAATATATATAATATATATATATATATATATATATATATATATATATATATATATATATATATATATATATATATATATATATATATATATATATATATATATATATATAGATGCACTATTTAGATGCACTATTTCTAATAGGCTCGTCAGGCGTGGGTCTACGATGTACCTATGATATTTTTACCCATCATAGTATCATTTATGTATTTTAAAGACCCTGGAGGGTTCATTTGAGGTATCTGTCCATGGATATGTCTATTCCGGATTTGACCAATTACACATGTCCTCCTAAAGCCGCCGCCACACCGCAGTAAGGCCTTGCAATTCAACCATTGCTCATATCTTTTGGCCCATTGACACCCTATTCATGGTGTTTATGGCTCAAATAGTAGTTGATCAGTACCACTCGCTTGAAACAAAACTTCACGGGTATATCACACTTATGCATCTTGATTTGTGCCTAAATAATTTTTGCCTGAAGAATTAAATCTCGTGAAGCTCCTCTGCCATGCATGTTTGTTGTGGTGGTGGTGGGGGGTGCTGATACAGAGATCTTACATTTTGCACAAGACCTACATTCAGAGAAGCTTATTCATTGTGTATGGTTTAACCTATAAAAACTATCTGGATAAGCTAAAGCCCATGCAGAACCAAGGTTTTAACTTTGCCTTGGTGCATTCCGAATGTCTACTCAAAAGAATTTAGAAATAGAGGTTAAGATACCCCCACTTGAAATAATCTCTTCACTTTACAATCAGGGTCAGGCAATGAAAATCAGCTATACTAAACTAGTACCTGATGCCAAGGCCTCTTTATTTGCGTATGACTGTAAACTAGTGTGACATCAAATGGAATGTAATGCCAACTATGTCAATAAAGAAATTGATAGGAAAAGGAAAAAAGAACTGTTTCGGAACAAACCAACAATAGGCTCACCGTGCGATACTTTCATCAACCCTTTTCAATGGTTTGAGGTACCTTTCTTCACCAAGTGATCGTCCATGTCTATAGAGTAAACCAAAAGTTATTCTTGACCTAAACAAAAACGAATTGATGAAATAAGCTCTTTCCAGTACAAAACTTACTGGGAAAATATACAGAATAACCACTGAGAATATATTCCAATATTCACTGATGGATCCAAAGAAGAACAGAAAGTGTGTGGTAAAAAATGTTATTTCGTTCGGGTAAAAGCAATGGCAGGTCCCCGTTTGAAAAAGAACAGAAAGTTTGCTTTGCTGCTTATTCACCATGTGGTAACCTGGCTGCAGTGTCTTCACCTTAGAGACCAGTACAATACTGAAGGCCCTGTACTGGGCAGGTATCTCCTGTCACAGTACATGTATATTTATCATATACTCTGATTCAGAACCATGTCATCAAAGTTTGCTTCAAGTGAAGTTTGAGAGAGGATTGACAATTTGAAGAAATGAACAAATGATAATATAGCAGGGACAAGAAAATGAGAAAAAGAATTGCACACTATTCACCCAATTGTGAATGATGAGAGAAATTACGGGGAGGGGGTCTAAGTTGTAGTGAACAAATAAGGTTGACCCGTCTGAGAATAGGTCACTGCAGACTTACCCATGAATACCCTCTGAAAGAAGAAACCCCCCTCCCCCTACACTTTGTGTCAGGCATGTACTGTGCCTATAACTTATACTTGAAAAAAATATAGTAACAGCAAAAAAGATGATGGTTGAGACTTCCAAAGAAAGTGATAATAAGCTTTTTGAAAGAGAAGTATTTCTTGGACAGTTTGTAAAAGGAAATTTTAAAGCATTGGAAAGAATTTACTCCAACAAGTAAAAAGGTGAAAAGCTTAAATCTATAATGGTGCCTATATACACTCAGGGTTCCTTAAACGTTAGATCTCAAACAAACGTCATGTGTGCAGATGTATACACGGGTTACTTAGAATTCAGGGATGTCAGTTTTCCGGAAATTTCCGGTTTTCCGGGTTTTCTTCTGCTCTAGATAAATCCAATGAAATATGATAGGGAGACCCGGTGGCCTGGAGCAGGAGCCCAGCAGCCAGTTACTCGCCACTCACCACCGGTGATGGACCGACATCCCCCTGTGTGACATAGTGGCTAACAGCGTCCGGGAGACTCCTGGAAAGCTCACTGTCTGAATGGTTAACAGCCATAGGCTATCAGCACCTCCAAGAAACCCTGATAGAAAATCTGTTTTGGAAGAGTGCTGAGGTCGACACCTGAAGCTCAGGCATCCGATCTATATCCTTCCCGCGGCTGCTTATACTTGTTCAAGTCTTTGTGGATATTCATTAAGATATCAAACTATTTCTCTTTTTTTTTCTTTTTCTGTTTATAGCAAAATGAAAAATATACAAGATGTAGTTTTACTCTACCCAAATACACAATAATGAGTAGATTATGATAATGGAGATGACTGATTTTTGATGATGTTATAACTGAAATTATATGAACATATTTTATGTATGGTGAAGCTGTATCTGAAACTCCTTTCTTGATATTTCTTTATCATATATTACATTCAGAAATCAAAATACTGAGTATGGAGAAGTTCAGCTTTTCCCAGGCTGGTATCTCTTCCAAGCATATATACCAATATTAATTGATGAATAGACGTGTAAACATATACGTTTTTTCTGAAACCTCACTGGATTCCCTGATAGATATCACAGTGCCTTGATGATTTCTACACCTCATCTGGCGTTTGCACTTCCTGCATATTCTTAGGTAAGGTGTTACTTCACCTAACTAACTCACTCTATAATGAACAGAGCCATTGTTAGTTCATGAAGCAGACACTAGGTGGCTAGCAGTATAGCTGGTCCCATGGGGGGACAGATCTATATTCTGGCTCTTTATTCGTACGAAATTCAACTGCCCTTGACCCGCTACACCCATCCCAGAGCAGAATGACATAATGATTAAACCCAGGACATGATGTTTTTCACATGGAACACTTTATATACATATGTGAGCAAGGCTAGAGTTGTGACACTTCTCAATTATCACTCACTTCTTTTGCACCTCCATTAGTGAAGAACACCTACTTTTTCACCTCCATTAGTGAAGAACACCTACTCGGGGGGCGTCATGGCCGCCCCCATGGCTCATAGGCTATATGCCGTATACATGTACATGCATACGTTATCATACAGCTATGTGATTGTCCTCAAGATAGCCCTGGCTTTAAGAAAATGTCTATTCACCCAGATTACTACCCCTATCCCCATACCGCACTTCTCATCGCCAGGCCCTAATTGTGTATTCAAGTCATTGTCAGTTAGTGCCAGTTGGTCAGGCTGTAGAACCAAGGCCTGTGGCCTGGGCGTAAGTGAGGATGACAGGTTGCTGCAACAACTTGGCCTCTCCATTACTAACGTAGACACCTTATCAGTGCACAACTGTCCATTTGCCACGTCTGGATTCGAAACTGACTTGTGTGTGTGTGTGACCATCATCACTCTGCCTCTGACCTTTCTGCTGTCCCAAAGATACATCATCCCCAACACAATCACGCCCACTCCTTTCTAGCGTAGTTCTTTAATAGCGTTCCTGCCCTACATCCAACACCGCCCCCCCCCCCCCCCTCCATTTGCAGTTATACAACCTCCCCCCCGCCTGGCCGCGTGTTTTGTTCCTTCTTTGGAGCTATCCCTGCCCAGGGCATACCTTTCCATCATCGATACCCAAGTCCTTCTTTTGGCAGTTCCCTGTCTATCCGGGATTCCCTGGAGCAGTTAATTCTAGATGGCGTTGTTGCATAGGGTTGCGACAATACAATTAAAGGCCTGTGGAATAGGGCTAAATGCTCTGTATTTGGCTCCATCGCTTCAACATGATATGCAATGTAATTATTTCCCGATATATAAAAAGATGCCTTATTTTTCCAAAGAGAAGTAGTATAGGGCGGCCTTAAACTTCCCCAATCTTCCATGTAGGCCCACGGTATTTACCTCTGATGTGAAAATGGTAAATATATTGTCGGGACCTCCGAATACTCTCAAATATTTCTACCCTACTGCTTCCTGGACCCCTTCCCCCCGTCCTGGACCCCCTTCCCCCGTTCTGGACCCCCTTGCCTCACCTCTCTTACCGTCTCTATTTACCCTTCCCCAATACCCTATCAAGTCCTTATTTCTCCGTCCATTATCGTATATCCCTTTTCTACTCTGCACACAGCCCAATCCCCACGACTGCTACCCAATAATCAACTACCGAACCTAGACAATCCAGTCTCGTTATAACAAAACCCTACTTTGTCATAGTAAAACAGCAATTTATCGGCTGTCTAATCCAAACCCCTACGCTTTATTTATCCATTGGGGTATGGGACTCAGTAAACCACTACCCGTTGTTTAAAAGCTCAGATACCATTGTGTACGGATTCAAAGCCATTGTTCACGGCCTCTTTGTCCTATAGAGCAAAGAAATATTCCATACTGATATACCCTTTAACATGGTAATTCTATGGTTTGATATATTCCAGAAGATGGATAAAAGATACAACAAACGATGGTTTTGTGGCCATGGGGCTCTGTAAACCACTCAAGGTTGACTTCATAATGCACTCGCTAACCCTTGTGCATTACTACGTATCAACTTCTCGTGATTTACGGTCGTATGTCCACAAAACCATCGATTATTGTCTATGATCAAGAGATTTGTTTTCAAATCTAGGGCTCTCGTAAATTAGGTATTTTGACATGGCTTATTACACTCTTTACATCCGCTGGCATTTGCAATGAATGTTTCTGTGTGACGGATCAAGGTTTTCCTGACGTCATAGACATCTGTTGTGGTTTACCTTGAAGATGTTCGTAATTTTCCAAGGTACCTGTGCGTTCTCTTCTCGCAACTATATATATCTGTATAGTGTTAGTTCTGTATTAGCTAGCTAGGTAATTCTTTGTAAATGAGTATGTATTATAAGTAAGTTCCAATGAGTCGCGCATTGTAATTTTTGAGCGCTGAAGACTACGACAACTAGTTTAACCGCCTTGATTGCAAGTGATCCGAGGCCTTTAACAATACAAAGTTATGCCCCGTCGAAGCCCTCAAAACTCTATAAATAAGTATGCTTCCTTGGGCCTTCCTATATGAGGAGGCTAGTGAGCAATCACTGAAACGTGTAATAAGAAAAAAGATTGAGAAAAACATCAAAGGAAGAACCGTTGCTGAGATACAGTCATTTTCATTAGAGTCCACCTCCAGCGAGTGAGGCTTCTTTGTTCTAACAGCAGCCCACGCAAGTCTGACGTTCCGGCATCGGGCCTTTGAAGGTCTCTACATGTGTGTTTTTTTCTCTCTCTCTCCCCATCTTCCTTTATGAGGAGGATCCAGCGTGGTGGTGATATGAAGGCGCATGAATTGGCCGTCGGCGAGCGCGGCCAGTGTATGGTTAATGTACCCGTTGACGTACGGCGCCGGCCGCGCAGTCGTCACGAGCAGCTCGCTGCCGCTGGTGCCTGGAGAACGGCAGGGGACACATCACCTGAGCAGGGTCTCCCAGATGGGTATCAGTGCGGTCGGTCCCCAGACCTGTGAGCTATTCAGGGACTCGACTCGGCCTATTCAGGTCCGAGCCACAACCAGACTGGGAGGCTCTCGATGGGAAAAAGGGAAAGGCGTGTTAATACATAAATAAAGCTTGCCAGCACGCAGCCTGTACTGTTAGATAATACTCGTCACAAAAGGCGTGGCCGCACGTTATTGGTCTCATCAACACTTGAACACCCATCCAGTTCGAAGAGTGGGGAAAAAATGCAGGACAGGTAAAAATCCAGGCAATGACCAAAGGAAGGAGATGGGCAATCTTCTCACGCATATGGATAGCAGCTGCATTTTGCTCAAAGATATCAACATTTGTGTTTAAATGTCTTTCGGGCAGATTGACAAGTAAAGATTGGCATCTGAGATGAAAGCTAAAATTGGGTGTGGAGGAAAATATATTTGTCACGACGCGAGTTATTTTGGGCGGCGGCGAGGAAAAATACATCGACGGTGGGTTTGAGTCGGTGTGAAACGGTCTAAGTTGGGACGGCCCCCCTCCCCCGACCGTGCCGCGTGCCCGTCCGATGAAATAAGACCGGCCCGACCATTTATAGTTCGTTGCCATGGAGAAATGACGCCAGAGATAACACGTGCCGACCAGCTGATGACCTCAGCAAATCTCGGCTGGGTAGACTTGCACGACCTCACCTCACCATTCTCTCATGTCGCCAGATAAATGTGTTGCATGTAACTTAAGTTTCATTGGCCCGTTAGATTATCACCGTGATCATAAGTCCATCATATGTGGGGATTTCAAAACACTTCACTATTCACCTCCTCTTTGCGCGACATATTTGTTAAAACATCAAATAATAAGATGGCTACGTCTGTACGTTTCGTTTCAGTGCTTAATTATTAAAGTTACACAATGACAATTATACTTATATGAGTAGCCTATGTGGTTAACGTCTGTTGTATGTTTTGGTAATGCCTATGAATATGCACATCAAACATCCCTGTGGTGATGCAATAAGCTGCCCCTAGATTTCTACCGAAAAATTAATCGGGCACGTCTATTCATTGGCGTCTGTGAGGGGATTGGTTAGCTGATCATCTGTCTCCAAGATGGCAGTGTGGCTGTGGTCGTCTCCAGACAGGGGCGGGGCCAGACCCGCCTTACACCGGGCGCCGTATAAGGTAAACGCGCGGAGCAGCTCCAAGTGTTGTTATCTGCTCTAGCGCGAGCAGCTGTCCCCAAAGAGGCATAAGCAGCTGCATCAGCAACTGCCGCGAGCCCTGAGTCACGAGTCGGCCACGGGGACAGCATCAGTGTTCTCCGGCAGTGCTCTGTTGAGGGAGCGGCTCGGGCGCGATGAGCTCGGCGTGCGCTTAGGTCCATATGCAGTGAAGCAGCTGGTGTCCTGTGAGAGTAGTCAATGGGCAGCTGCAGGGGGCCCGTAGTTTACTACCTGGAGTGCAGCTGCAGTGCCAGCGGCAGCGGCATGAGGAAGGCCCAGGGGGCGGCGCCTGTTGTACTGACGTCCACGGAGTTCCAGCCTGACAGGAGGCTGTTATTGTTATTCTGACGGGGAGTCCCCGCCGACCACTCCGGTGGTCAGTCCGCCTCCACGGAGAGTGGTGTTTTAGCGCGCCGGGACCCGCTTCACGAGTGGCCGTCAGTCGTCGTCTACTGAGTAGCGCCCTGTGGCTGGTCAGGCTGAGGTAAATACCACGTTTAGATCACGTTGCCGGTTCTGTTTAACGGCACCCTTGCACCTGGGCTCACCTGGCGCGTGGGACCTCCATGGCTGTGTTCAGACCACACGTGTATCGCAAGACTTGTATTCTTAAGTACACTGGTGCAGGAATTATCATCTATGCGTTACATGGTTATGTCCAAGGCTCCACGTTACAGACTTTCTCGTGAAAATGTGGTCCTATAGTGAATGGAGAAGAAGTTGAGGTGTTATTTCGAAATTGGTTTAATTTTAGATATGTTCGATATCTGTATAGAACCAGAAGCGTTTATCACATAAGGGATAAAGGACTTCGCACCCCATGCTGCACAGTTGTATTATATAACGTCTCCAGTTTCCAATGGTTTATCCATGTGAAACATTGGAAGACTAAAACCATACAATAGCAATCTCCCCTGAAATAAAATTTAGCGAAAGTCTGTGGTAATCTGACACACAAGCTGCTTCGCTTAAATTCAACAGTTTAAGTTTGGAACCGGGGTACCAGGCGGTAGAGCAGATTACCCTCCACTCCGCCAACCTACAATCCGAATGGACATAAGCTAAATGACTTTGTGTAATGTATCAACGCCTGGTTTATCTTTTTCCCAGGTGCGGATGCCAAGGGAGCGGCGGGCGGCGGCGGTGCCGGGTCTCATGCGGAGTACTCGGGGACGGCCATCGGCGGCGACGACCACATGGGGATGAAGACAAGCAAGTCGCAGGACAGCAGCCACGCCCCCTCCAAACACCAGCACTCCGTCAAGCCCAACGCCACCGCGTCCACGGCCATGCCCAACTCCTACTCCGCCCGGCACCAGAACGTCGCCTCGTCCAACCCGTGAGTTATCTCTGTTCTCTCTGAAAGGGGTCTCTTCTATATCTTCATCCACTGCATTTCAGAGTTACGTAGCAACCACTTATTACAGATATAGATGTACTATGTTTAGTCAGGTGTTTAGAATCATGATAGTCCTCTTAATGTCACGAGGCGTTCGCCCACAAAAAATCACTGCTCAATTAAAGGATTAATGAAACAGTGAAATTGTTATAATCTACCAAATTAAACTTATACAGGGTTCGTACAGAGCCTGGAAAACCTGGAAAAGCCTGGAATTATGCTTTTGGGTTTTCCAGGCCTGGAAAAGCCTGGAATTCTCACAGAGCACCTGGAAAAACCTGGAAGAGCCTGGAAAATTTAGTTTTGCACCTGACTGCCTATGGAATTTCAGTGACTTGGATTAAATAGTTAAAAAAACCTTTACTTGACCATGTATAGCAAATTGCTGATACTATAGCATGGTTTTGATTATTTGTCTTCAAATTCAATAGTGGCCAAAAACAATTTTTTTGAACTTGAAGATATATATCCCAAACCACTGAAATTCCACAGGCAGCAGGGAAGATGAAGAACATTTTAGCTAACTTTGGTGATGAGTCAGAAATGGTTTCAAATACAATGACCAGATATAATATTCACTCTTCTCATTCACTAGCAAGATGGTATTGATTCACATTGTTATGTGCCTGGAAAAAAAATATTAGACCCTGGAAAAGCATGGAAAAAGTCTGGAATTTTGTTTGGCTGTCTATGTACGAACCCTACTTATAGAGCTAGTACCAACATACAGTAGTCATGCTCTCAGTACGTATATACATAGATTATAATTCCAATAGATTTACAAATCAACCCTTTACAGGCGGGGGTCGATGACAGCTGTCAATTTCGGCTTAATGAAACTAAAAGTGTTTGCACTTGTTTTTAGAATTTTTAGGGTAAGGTACTTAAGTTTGAATAACAATAGTGAATTGATAGAGCTATGTTCGTTTAATAACAAATATGTAAATTGATTAAATCCCACTGAGACAAAAATTATAGGCAGGCACACATAGTATGACATACAATCATGCACTCGACGCCTATCATATATGAGTGTCATAGGCACCCACTGCACTGTGAAGCCACATTAGGGATCACGCCTCGTTTTGGTGTGAAATACTGGACGCCATTACAAGATGGCGCGAGTGTGCGCGGGGTGAATGTTGGTCGGGCTGGGTACTAGTGACAGGCATCCTGCATAATGCTATGGGGCGAGCCCCTTGTCGTTCAAACCCAGGTTCGGTTGTTTGATCACGTGATATGACACTTCAACCTTAATTTGGTTATTTGTTTTACCTGATAATGTTACATATCGTATCATAGGTATATTATCTGCAAGTTCCAAATTTGATTATTTGTTTTACTTGATAATGTTACATATCGTATCATAGGTATATTATCTGCAAGTTCCAAATTTGATTATTTGTTTTACCTGATAATGTTACTTATCGTTAGGTATATTATCTGCAAGTTCCATGTTTATTGATCTATTTTTTCTTTATAAAACAATAACATCGTAAATATTGTAAATGATGCATCAAGGCATCATTCGGCCTACACTGGGGAATGCATCAAGGCATCATTTGCCCTGAATAGGTTAATACACTAAATACATTATGATATCTTACTATGACAGCTCAGGACTGTGTGCGGTCACTTGATTGAGACTGAACACAGCAATATTTTTCTACTGGCCTGAACTCAAAACCCCATTAACATAGAAAATGTCTTGAGACTTTACTTCCAACATATCAGTATTTCTAATGCTGTTCCAAAAATCCTAAGGTTGATACAGGAACGGGTGCAGTGCATGATTGCAACAATATTGTATTAATGTAAAACTAGAACTTAATGCGAAAAGTAAATAGGGAAGACAGTGCGATGAGCACTAGATAGCAGCTATCGATTGAATGTACTGCAGAGAGACTGCAGTCTACGTCAAGTTTTAACGATATCGAACATTCAACATTGCGCATTTGCTGTTGTTGTGGACGAGTCTAAAACAGCTACCATACTTGACATGTAAAGTTAATTATTTAATCAAAGAAGGAAATCACACCAAACAGCGCTGGCCTATCAGTTGAGTACACAACTAGCCAACTATGAAACAACAAGCGAGAAATTCGCAATGCCAACAGTAAAGACTGCCTCAAGTTAATACTTAAACAGAAATTAAAAGCTAAAAGAACAAACTATCAATGAACAATATTGAATTTGTGTGCGAGTCCCATTGCCATCCCTTTAGTGAGACTTAATCTAACCTCCCCAGTCTAAGTGGCTCTGTGTTTATACCCTGTTTCTGACTGGAAACACTATCATTACTGATTGTAATGTATATAACTGTATGATACAATCAGGGTTCGTACAGAGCCTGGAAAACCTGGAAAAGCCTGGAATTCTGCTTTTGGGGTTTCCAGGCCTGGAAAAGCCTGTAATTCTTACAGAGAGCCTGGACAAACCTGGAAGAGTCTGAAAAATTTAGTTTTGCATAAAAACGATTTGTTAATCTATCAAATTCTGGACATTATTAGCTTTCCTTAACTACAATACCGGACTGCCTATGAAATCCAAGTGACGTGGATTAAACAGTTCCAAAAATCCTTTATTTGACCATGTATAGCAAATTGCTAATAATTTGGCATGGTTTTGATTATTTGTTTTCATATCTAAAAGAATTTCAAAAGAATTTTGAAGATATCAATCCCAAACCACTGAAATTCCACAGGTAGTAAGGAAGATGGAATTTTTTTAAATTAGATTTGGTGATGAGTCAGACATGGTTCTAAAATCAGTGACCAGATACGATATTCACCCTTCAGAAAACAAACAATGACTGGTTTCATTCACAAGCAAAGTGGTATTGATTCACATTGTTATGTGCCTGGACAAAAATAAGAAGCTGGTAAAGCCTGGAGAAAGACTGGAATTTTATCGGGCTGTCTGTGTACGAATCCAGTACAATATGCATATATTTAACCTTACTGAAACTTTTATATGCCTATGTGTTAGGCAAGGCACCACACCCTTCGCACTGAAGCTACTGAAAAGATGGGAGCCTTGTACACCCAGTCTAAAAATATCTTATATCTATAGTGTGGCAATTGTGGAAGAGAAGCTACTGTAACACCTGGCAGTGCCATGGCTGTGTAGTTGTACACAGTGTGAATCAATACCACTTTGCTTGTGAATGAAACCAGTCATTGTTGGTTTTCTGAAGGGTTCATATCGTATCTGGTCACTGATTTTAGCCACCTGTCCAAAAACCCATCGTTTGTTATATTTATCATCCATCTTCTCCAATAAATTAAACCCAGGAATTGCCATATAATTGGTATATCAACAGGGACCATTTTCTTTGCTCTACAGCACAAAGGGACTATTTTCCTTTATTATCCATCGTATACAAAGCCCACATTGAAAATGTATGGGGACTCAGTAAACCACGACCCATTGTATAAAACCTGTCAGATACCATATCTGTGGTATACGGATTTATATCTGTGGTATACGGCCTCAAAACCATGGCATACAGGAAAAATAGTCCCTTTGTGCTATAGAGCAAAGAAATATTCCCTATTGTTATACCCTTTAATGTGGCAATTACTGGGTTAAATTCATTCGAAAAGATGGATAATAAATACAGTTATAACACAATAGGTTGTGGATTACCGAGGCCTCATACATTCTCAATGGGTACTTTGTGTCCCATGGATAATTATAATTGAGCCTCACCCACACCAATGGAAAGGTGCATGTTGTTGAAAACTCCTCAAGGACCCTGAATCCCATGACGTGCCCAGCACATGCATGTTTTCAACGGTTTCTCGGTCTTTACCAGGGTGCAAATTCCACATTGAAAATATTTTCACTTTTTGATCTGACCCCAACTGACACCCCTGAATTGTTTGTGAATGACGGTAAAAGAAACCTAGTGAAAACCTTGTGTCCTATTCCACGTATCTTTTACATGATAATCTGCTCTCTTTCAGTGCGTCGTGGAGAGGCTCTCCTGATGGAGCTGGTCAGCAAATCCATGAACTCGAAACACAGGTTGCTCAGTTGCAACAACAGCTAGACAAGGTAATTTTGTATTCGACAACTCACACCGAGTTTATCTACACATATCTTTTATATTGACATAGTTACACGAAGGGAAACGGTTATAGTACGATGGAGTAAAACACATTTAGTGTGCCTGACGGAAAATGAGAACCTTTATATTCAATATGGTACTATGACATTCAACGTGTTAGTATTTCTTGCAGGGATGCAAGTTTTCCGACGAATAACGAAATTCCGTTATTTCATATACATTGGTAACCCGCGCAGTGTTGGATATATAACGATTCATAGCCATTCTGTTCCAAAATAATTGTATAAATGATTCTTTTTGTAAGCGTTTTAAATTCTATTTTTTTCTTCACTCCCGACTTTCATCCCCGTTCTTGAGTTGAAATAATGTTACCAGAGTCTGACCACCAGTGGATCAGGCCCAACGCACTGATAACTTTTGCAGATTTGCCTTTGTAAGTTCAACACTAGCTTTCATGTTATAGCATGTTTCAAGTTGAGAAGCACAGTAGGATCGTAATCTTGGTAATTGCAAGTGCGGGTCTGTGTTAATGAAAAAAAAACATAGTTTACATAATTCAAAAGGTCGTGCTGGAACCTCTCCCTTAGGTTTGTCATAGAACAATCGACGTCAAATATTCATTTATAATAATGCCCTGGTAGTTGTAACTGGGAACTATTATAAATTCCTGAGTATTTACTGAAAAGGCCACCAGAATGTCACTATCCTTTGTATTTTTGGTTAAGCACTATAGCAATTTCGATTTATTAGAGTTAATGTCACAAATAAAGAGAGAAGAAAATAAACAGTAAACTATCCCTCCTTGTGATTTCTTTTTTAGACGACTAGTACAGGAAATTACTATGGAGTCTGACCAATAGAGGAACAAGGGGAATTTGAAGAGATGTTTTGGGTAAAGCTTATAACGTTTTCTCAGTCCTTAGAATGCGTTTACTAGACACGTGCATGTCGGTGAGGATTCTCTGGGGTTACTTTGAAAATTGACCTTATTGATGTTTGTGGTGTAAAAGTGAATACCACCGTTTCACTGTTATGTAATTCAGGAACAAAAAGGGCGTCTGGAACTTGAGGCCGAGGTGGCTCAGCTTCAACAAGAAAACCTTCGGCTACAAGAAGAGTCCCAAACGGCTGCTGCTCAACTTCGCAAGTTCACAGAGTGGTTCTTCAACACGATAGACCGACCGTGATCACCTCCACCCACTCGTCAGCATCTCTCCGACCAAAGTCTACGAGCTCATTGTACGGTGACGACTGTGGGCAGCCGTGGGTGACGTACATGGCTGTAATCAAACACACGTCAACCGCATAGTATTATGCTATTAGGGTCATTAAACGTTAACATGTTACTGTACAGTAAAAGAATACCAGGCTCTGTAGAGGGAACTTTACTGGCACTGTATATATACTTAGGTAGTTGAGGAACCTACTCGATGTCTTTTTTTTTAATAGAAAACCTGACGAAAGTACCCAAAGGTCATATTGCCCAAACCGTACGCGTAGATAAAAACCAAGAGTCACTACCAAGTGTACGTATTTATATGAAACGCCTCCAGATATGTTTATTAAGACACCTCAGCTCAGGAGGCCTGCTCCTGGCAATTATTTCATATTTACAAGTATATTTATTTTTCAACTATGAAAATTAAAATGGTACTTTATTAAGCACAAACGGTAACTTGTACCCAATCGTGAAATATTTTCACATATGTACATACACATTATGAATAACTTCACATGATAAGTTATTGTGTGGATTCATCTCATTCGTGGAATGTACAAGCTTCACTGCCATTCTGTTTCCCTCCCCTCTAATTTAGTACGATATGTATATTTATTAGAAAAAGCTATTATCTTTGCAAGATAATCCCAAAGTAATAGGTGGACATTTCTGTACGGGCATCAACTCTTTATCAATATTATAGATTACGTGGTATCTTTTTACTAAGAATTACAGAGATATATTTATCCTGGGTTAGCCAGGAGGGCCGACCAGTCGGGTAAATGCTATCTCAGAAGAGCTTTTTATATGGGTGGAGTCTATTCTATTAAACCTGTTTTTCTAAACGTTACTTCATATGGCTATTATAAGAGATGTGTATATTTGTTGAAATGTATTGCCAAACGAAAATCTCTAACTTTTGTGAGTGAAGACACTGGTTAGAAATACTTAGTGTAGTAAAGAACTCATGACAGGTATTCGTGTCTGAAATTCATGTGTCATTCTTAGACTGTTGATACTCAAATTTTGATTGAAAGTTAGACTTTATCTTTGTCTGTCCTAAAAGAACCACTGATAAAGCACAGTGATACACCAAACATATGTCAACTTCTCCGTTACAATCTCATCAAGCTCGATGGACTGGTGCAATTCCCAAAATTGTCCCTCTGCCCCCCATTACCGACTCCAACTACCCTTACTGCTCGTCTGTGCTCTGGTCCATTTCTCCTACCTCCTCCACTTTCCACGTATACCCTTGGAGTTTATTGTAGAAAATACACCATTGTGGATGCTAGCCACCTGATCAAGTGCCTGCCACATACCACGATGGTGTCAACCCCTTTGCCTTGTATAAAATCTATATTTGCTACTCCTATAAAGAACGCAGCTTTTTGTAAATAATGCATGTAATGTTTGATATTATCTTTCATAGTTTTCATCTCTTTAGTTAGTCTCATATCACCCATACATACAAGGCATTTTCCGCGACCCCTTAGTGCTAGACGAGTTTTATTGTTCCTTCGTATGCGAGGTCGGATTCTAAAATTTGTGTAGATAGTGTCAAGTTTTCCTATGATTTTATCATGATTTACATGCATGGTAAACATTATGTTTTCAAATCAACCTGGCAGCTGTGGTTTTGTAATGGAAAGACCTTGGTGACAGACTCGGAAACCAAAGACTTTAGATGGCATTAGCACTGTTTGTCTTAGATGAGATATATGTATATTATCAAAACTCCTTAGTTATATTGGATTTGGCAACAGGCATCTAGGATGGTAATAGATAATATGATTACGTCATAGCATAACAATTTGCGAAGCATCAAAGACTTAAAAGAAACGCATTAAGGCATTGTGATTGCTATAATTCTAACTGCAGTGCAGGCAAGTTTGCCTCGAAAGTGTTTGTATCGCAGCAATTAGCATTCAACTTCGCTGGCGAAACTTCAATTGTGAAATTACACTGTCCTTGGTATATCTCTCCCTATACATAGTAAAATGATGGTGCCTGCTTTTGTGTTTACACATAGTGCATCTATGCCACTCGGTAACGTTCGACAGTCTCACAAATATAGGACTTGTCTTTTGTTTAATACTTCGTGCCAACAGTATGGTAGCTCCCATAGCCCCCTGTTATTCATTCTGAACGAGGGATAGTGCAATGGTCTCGCGCAGACATATAGAATGTTTAAAGGAGGATGAGTTGTCTCTGGAAAAGAAAAGTCGGTATTTGCAGTCACAATCAATAGTGCAATTTCTGGTAGTGTGCGAAAGAAGTAGATAGATACGACTAGGAATTCGTCAAAACATGAGACTTCCGAAAGAATTTTTTCAGTAGGAACTAACCTTGCTAAAGTAGCATCGTAGTGGACCATTAGTAATACAAACCTTATTACAAAACACGATCTATATCCATCGAAAGGTTATTCTTAACGTTGAATTGACACCAATATGTAACCCGTTCTGTATGATAGACCATGCACATGTACATAAAGATATATATGTCCATATACCGAGTAGAATTCCTGGAATATGTCCTACAAAATGTACATGTATTTATTTTTCCATGGATTGGTTGCTGTCTTTTATTCCTTTATTTTTACGAGCCGCTTTTGTAAACCTCGGTCAAGTAAACTGGAGGTTTTCTGATGTGCTAGCCATACTTTTCACAAGTTCCTTTGTATGTCCTGCTCGAAATACCATTATGTTGTCATACACGTCATCTATATAGACAATTCTCCCCTTGTAAAAATAGTCAACGGTGACGTCACAATAGTTCATTTAAATAATTCGTTTGAGGAATTTTACTTGTGTCATTGGTTGTATCGTACGCGCACACTTAATCTCATTGAGTGGTAAAATGTTGGTGAGTGTTACAGACACGATGTGAATCCTTTTTAAAATTAGGTGATTATAAGCAATAACTCTTTACTGTATGCTACCAGAGAGGACCGTCTCAGTAGTGGGATGTGTTTTAGCTCAAAAACACCTCAGAAGAAAAGACTTTTAGACTTGTAATATATACATTTTATAAGCGGTTTTATAAGGTCCTGAATTCAACACGTGCTATGGATACCTTGTTATTGTGCGTATATACATGTAGCTTATATACACATTGAAAGATTGCCCACTTTCTCAATGTGTGGCTAATTCGATACGGCCAATTTTGATTATGTTCGTATTTAGAGATGTTTCTCTAGTTGTCCGTTAAACCCAAGTTTCTGGGGAGGCTTCTGGATGCATGTTGACAACAATTCAACATACGCAGACATTGAAACCACCTTTAAAGATGGATCTGATCCTATGCTAGAAAGTTTGGTATGTGCATTTCAGGTAATAACGTTGTATATCCTTTAACCCCTAAAACCACTTTGACAATGAAAATTAAATTGAATATATTCAAGTGCATCTGCTAAAGGTAAATCGGTATTTCAATCTTTAGAGAAGAAAAAGACCGCGTGTTTAATGTGTATATGATGTTTCAGAAGCACGTTTCACCTGTGAATGCTTTTTGGTAATGAAACTTTTTCTTTCGATCAGAAGAGGAGTTGAACTTGCTTACAGGCATAGGCTGGCGTTGGAAGACAAATATTGTTGTATACATACATCAAGCAGTTGGTTAGAGCCTTCTATACCCATTCATGGATAGAAAAGATATGTGATTGGTCCTAAACATACAAAGCCTCGAGAATTTACGATGAGATGTCTAAATGTCCATATCATGGTGTGAAATGATGATGTAAACCTTCACATAGGATGCAGACTGCTTGCAAACATTAATGAAACATTTGTAAAACAACGTGATACTGTTTTCTACCTTGCCAGATATTGTTCCTTGCTGGGTACTTGCCATGTAAACAATTTTCACAGGAAAAGTGTTTATACAAATGTTAAATCAGTCGACGTGATTGGAGTTAATGTTACAACATACTGATGTGATCTTTTATTCTGATTGTTTACCACTTGTCAACATTATGCGGAACGTGCAGCCAAGATGTCCCCAATGTTATCAGAAATCAAAGTGAATTGTTTGTGTATTAGTTTTACTTCAGAAATGTACATAGTCCAGGCAGCATAAAGTCTGCAAGGAACAGTGAACATAGGAGAAAATCCGACTTGACGGGTCATTTGTACATCATGTCGTTTACCCTGTAAACACAACCCTCTAAAGTAGCCTCATGATACGACTGCTACCGCTTCAATATGCATTGGCAAAAGGAATTCAATCAAAACTGTTACATTGCCCACCTCTAGTGCCAAATTGCAGTTGGATTTTTGTCATAGTGTCAGCATCGTGGTTGTAGAAACGGATGTCATGTCGCTATCATGGAGATATATATAAGTATAAAAGTGCAAAACTAGTTCAGATAAGGCTGCAGCTCAACGTATATAACTGTATCAGCAGACTTGATAAATATTCATACCTTAGGTATTCCATGGTGGCTCGCTGGGTGAAACACCTTACATATGCGTAGTATATATATTAAAAAAAAAAGGTTTCAAACCACTTTATATTGCTAGGCGGAATGACGGGCACTCTAAGTCGGTCTAAATAGTTTATGGAGAAATGCTAGGGAATAGCAACCATGAGATCACATTTATCAACGTTATCAGCAAACAGCAGTGCTAAATACTATTACACCAGCATTTTATCGTCTTTCTTTCATATCCCAGGCGGAAAGATGGGGTCGTCAACAGGTCTTAATTGTATTTCACATTATGTCTATAGTTGTTATGTGTATGCAAGATTTCGTACATTTGGAGAAAAGTTCGTCTCAGTACAATGCTTGACTTAGCACACAGAGATGTGTGAGTTGAGAAGCTGGTCATCTTAAAGAGCTGCAGAATTTTCTAACAAAACGTTACCATACGATGTAGGTGAACAATAGCCTACAGCTAAAACCGTGTTTTATAAGATATAAGAGTATATGATATTATCCGATGATGCTAACAGACCAGGAAGGTGATTCTTCTGTGAGTATGTTGCCCATGAGTTGTTCGACTCCACTGAGTACTTGACCATAAAGTCAAGGGACCTTTATCTTGGTTGTGTTTGGAACAATGTCAATAAATACAGAATTATAATACCTTGTTTCATTCTCTTCCATATCTATTTAGCAAGGCAAGTTTTATGTAAGTTCCAGTGAAACTTTCAGTTTAAAAGTCGTTTCTGAATTCATATTACTTTTTGGGTGCGATTCTAATTGGATCAGAGCCATTCCTTGATTAACCAGCATATATGCCTTAAAGGCACATCCTAGAACTAGCAGTGGTGTCACTCACCCGGTGATCTTAAATATCGATAATTATTTAGTATTCATGTTCGATCTGGTTCTTTGTGACCTGTTCTAATGCCAAATGATTTAAAAGATGTAAAGTTCTATTAAGTTTGTCTTAACCCAATCGGTAAAATAGGCCTATTTATATTTTTTCAATTTATATAGGATAAGTACTAATAATACAGTTTTTCATTTCTTTTAAAAACAACGGTGACCTATGATTTTAAAAACTTAAATATGTAGTACTATACCTTACCTATATTCTGTGAACAACTATGGGAAAAACATCTTTTTAGAATTCATATACATGTATATCCTATTATTATATCATAATATTGATCTCTGATTAAAAAAGTACCACGGTGACCCACATTTAACCACATTTTCTAAACTAAAAAAGTGTATATATAGCACTTGGAAATCATCATATTCAATTTCCAGGAAATTGATAGTGATTTTAATTTTCATGGTAAATTTTTTTTTTTTTTAGTCTTTTATTTAACCTGGAGTTAAACTGTTAGGGAAACTGTAGTCCCTATCTTCCACAGGCTCTAGGAGTCATGATCCTGGAAATACTCTTGCCCAAAAATTGGCCTTACAATGGCTATGGGTCAAAAATTTCACATTGTGTCAATATAAACAGTGAACAAAAACAGAGGCCTCCAGCCAGGTATGACAAACAGATTTAAACCTAATTTCTAATACATACATATTCAAGAAATATAATGAAGAGCTATTTAGATATCTCGACAATAGTACAAACATAGGGTACCAAAGTTACTAGTCATGTTTGATAATATTGCTTGTGAAAACAAAGATAGTAAATGGGAAAAACTGGGTTTCCTAGTCACTCTCAGGAAGAGATCAGTACATTCACGCTCGTCAATAAGTTTCAAGTTTTGCTTTAAGCTTGCCCCTTAGTTTTAGTTTCATAGCATCTGTGTTTGGGGTATTATGCATTTCGCTCGGAAGGGCATTCCAAAGATAGGCACTTTTATATCTTACTGATCGTCTATATCTTTCAAGATTTATTTGGCGAGCAGTTTCCAGCACAGGGCCATCATGCAGTCTAGTTTCTCGGGCTTGGCCCGATAGATAATTCTCATCTAAGGATCTAAGATGGGCAACTGACAGAAGTTGTGATTCTCTACGGTCTGTGAGATAGTTTAGTCTGCATCTATGGTGCAACTCCCTTACAGGGGTCATGCGCTCAGCCTTCAAGCATAGACGAAGGCCGCGGTTTTGGCATCTTTACAATTTTGTTGACATTGTGCATGTTGCTCCATGGAAAGGGATGTCACCCTGTTCTAGATACGGTAGGACCTTGGTCTTGTACAATGTGATTGCCTGCTGTTTCGATAGATATTTGCGGATGTGCGCAAGGAGCCTTAACTTATGGGAGGCTCGTCGGATGTTTTTCGATACCAGCTTTTCATGTCAGCCATTAGTCTAGAGTGAGCCCGAGGTAGTTAAAGTCAGACACAATTTCAACATTTTGGTTGTCTAATGTTAATTTGGCTAGATCAGCTGCATGTTCAACTGATTTGTTACTGAACAGCATGGATTTGGTTTTCTTGCCATTGATGGTTAATTTGTTGTTGTTGCACCATTTGTAGATACTGTCTAAATCTGTCTGCATTTTCTGGGCAACGTTTGATATGTAAGGACCTGAGGCATAGACAACTGCATCGTCTGCATAGAGTTTAATGCGGGTGTTGTGTGTAGAGTGGGTAATATTATCGATATAGATTAGGAAAAATAAAGGGCCCATAATTGAGCCTTGTGGGACACCACATCGCATCGGTTTACATTTGGAAATTGGTTGTTAATGATAGTTTGTTGTGTATGATCCGTAAGATAATTTTGAATCCAGTTTAAGGTTTGTTGGTTTATGCCTATCTTGGTTAATTTGGTTAATAAAATTGTGTGGTCAACAGTATCGAATGCCTTGGTTAGGTCTATGAAGGTGGCAATGGTGAACTCTCTGTTGTTTATGTTTTCAAATATGTCGTCAGTAAGTTGGGCAGCAGTAAGTGAAGTAGAATGGTGCTTTCTAAAGCCTCCCTGGTGGGGACGGAGTAGTTTGTTGGTTTCTAAGTAATTTATGATATGGGTGTTTAGCAAGCGCTCCATGATCTTCCCTGGAAGGGGCAGGAGGGATATGGGCCTTAAGTTTGTTACATCCTTAACGTTAGATTGTTTCGGAATTGGGATAACTTTTGCTGATTTCCACTTTCTGGAAAATTTACCGGTAGTTAATGACAGGTTGAAGACGTGGGTTAACTCTCGATTTAGGACCAGGAAGCTGTCTTTCAAGACCCTTGCTGACACATTGTCAATGGCTGAGGATTTGGAAACATCAATTTGTTTACAAGCTTCTAGCACATCCTCGCGAGTTAACTCAAAGTCATTCATTTGGGTAAGTATGTCGGGATAGTCATCAATCCAATTTTCATTGAACTTTTGGGCCAGGTTTTCTCCTATCGAGGAGAAATATTCGTTTATGTATTCTGCTGTGTTATGTTCTGCTATGTTTTCTTCAGTTACGGGGTTGATAAGTCTGATAGTGTGGTCTTTAGGTGAGTTTGGGAGAAGGCTTTCCATTTTTTTCCAGAACTTCTTGCAGTCTTTGTCCTTATTATCTTGAATGTATGTTTTTTTTGGCTTTGAGAATTTGTGACTTAGTGTTATATTGTCCAATATGCCTTTAAAGGGGCTATCAAGTGGTGACCATATTTGTGCAAATCACGTCGATCTTAAGTCACTTCCCTGGCATAGGACCTTTTAGCCTACTTTCAGCGGGTAAGGTCAATAAGAAAATCAGCTGAGAGTGGGGTTACCTGTTGGTAGGTCAATTGAACGTCACAATGAGCGTGAGTCGCCAACTGATTATGGCTGGGGGGGGGGGGCACAGTTTTTATGGGGGAGCCAACCAGTCCTCACTCACCAGTCCTTATTCACCAGTCCTCACTCACTAGTACCTGCCAATTCTCACTCACCAGTCCTCACTCACTAGTACCCGCCAATTCTCACTCACCAGTACTCACTCATCAGTCCTCTCTCGCCTGTCCTCACTCACCATTGCTCACTCACTCATAAGTCCTCACTCACTAGTGCCCACCAGTTCTCACTCAACAGTCCTCACCAGCTCTCACTCACCAGTACCCACCAGTCCTCACTCACCAGTCATCATTCAGCAGTACTTACTCACCAGTCCTCACTCACCAGTCCTCTTTAACCAGGCCTTACTCACTAGTCCTCACTCACCAGTACTCACTCACCAGTCGTCATTCAGCAGTACTCACTCACAAGTCCTCACTCATCAGTCAGCATTCAGCAGTACTCACTCACCAGTCCTCACTCACCAGTCAGCACTCAACAGTCCTCACCCAACAGTCCTCACTCAACAGACCACACTCAACAGTACTCACCAGTTCTTGTTGACTAACATTGACAGGCGAACTTCCAGACGTGTCAGCCATCTTGGAACGTCCGAGTATGTGACTGGTGTGTCCTATTAAGTTTGGTATTTGAAGTATCTTAAGCATTTGAGTCTCTACTTCATAAATAACTGTATGTAAATGTTATAAATATTATATGTATCTTTATGATACCTCATCAAAAGTTACTATGTGAAATATAAAAGTTATGAGTAATAATAAACTGTCACATGTGTATGCTGACTTTGCTGTAGCTAGAAATGGCGCCATAGTTCTTTCTATCTCAAAATATAACCGAAATAATGGCAGATTCTACAGGTTATGGGCCCAGATACACCAGGTTATGCTTTAAAGGTGATGGACATAAGTATGAACTATGGGAAACTAAGTTTTTGGGCTATTTACGCCTGCAGAAGCTGCATGCAGTTGTGTTGAAGGAGGGTGACCTGACTGAGGAAGGAGGTGAGAAAAACAAAGTGGTCTTTGCAGAGCTGATCCAAGTCTTAGATGACACCAGTTTAGCTATAGTCATGAGGGAAGCGAAGGAAGACGGAAGAGCAGCACTGAGGCTCTTAAAAGAACATTATCATGGTTCTGGTAAACCGAGAATTCTTTCTCTTTATTCATTGTTAACATCGTTAAAAATGGCAGATGGCGAGTCCACCACTGACTATATTTTGAGGGCAGAGAAAGCCTGGACAGCGCTCAAAGAAGCGGGTGAAACATTAAGTGATGGTCTAATTATAGCGATGTTGTTACATGGTCTTCCCGAATTATTCAAACCGTTTGAGGTGTATGTAACTCAAAGAGAGAAAAACTATACAGTCAGCAAGTTTAAGAAAGCTTTGAAAGACTTTCAAGAACATTCATATCCTACCACGAGTAGTTCAGTGTTGAAGGGTAGTGAGTCTGACAGGAAAAACAGTGAAGTTATATGTTTCTCTTGTAAACACATCGGCCACAAGGCAGCTGAATGTAAGAAAAAGAAAGCTAGGTGGTGTGATTTTTGTAAAAACAAATCTCATGATACAGATTGTTGTAAAAAGAAACCACATACAAATCGTGGCTGCCCCAGATGCAGCATCATGGAAAATAGCAAGGGATGATGAGATGCAAGCTCTAAGAGACAGTAACACATTTACTCTGACAAAGTTACCAGAAGGTAAGAAAGAAGTGGGGGGGGGGGTAGATGGGTCTACTGTGTAAAAGAAGCAGGAAATGAGGAGATACATAAAGCTTGATTTGTAGCCAAGGGCTATAGTCAGAGTTATGGGGTAGATTACAATGAAACGTATGCTCCAACTGTGAAGTTGACTACAATCCACCTATTGATTAATGTAGCTGTACAAAATGACATGCATGTCCATCAAATGGATGTCAAAAGTGCATACCTAAATGCTGACATAGATTGTGACATTTATATGGACCAGGCTAAAGGTTATGAAATTAAGTCAAAGAAAGGAGAGAAACTTGTGTATAAGTTGAACAAATCCTTATACAGATTAAAGCAGAGTGGGAGAAACTGCAATACTCTCTTGAATAATTTTCTTCTTGAGATGGGGTTTACTCGAAGTAAGAATGATCCATGCATGTATTGCAAGTGGGAAGGTGTTGACAGAGTGCTGATTGTCTCATGGGGATGATTTGATTGTTGCTTCCTCAAGTGAAATTCTCCTGCATGAAACAAAGAATCCACTGAAATGTAGATTCAAAATGAAAGGGGGACACCTAGTGAACAGAAGTTGGTTTTCACAGATGATGCAGAATCGTTTGATTCTTCACTTTACAGACAGGCCATTGGTAGTTTGATTTATCTCACCCCAGATATTTTTTCTCCATAGACTTAACATTGGAACCTCGTATCTTACACCCATTAGATATTTAGGAAAAATATCCAATGGGGGATAATGTCACAAATGTTAGCCCATTAGTCAATATTAAGGGTGAGATAAATTCAGAAACCCTTTCAAGTTTAGGGTTAGAGCTCAATCCCATCTCATTTGAATCACATAGTAATTCACAAGGCGAAGCCTTGTGAATTACTATGTGATTCAAACTCAATGGGATACGAGCTCAGACCCTAAACTTTCATGGGTTTCTTCTATAGTATCTCATGGTTTGTACAAGGCCTGACATTTAAGTAACACAAATGTGGAAACGCGATTGTTTAACCAGGTTTTGATAGTTATGGACATTTTATGACAATTATGGACATTTTGACAGTAATGGACATTTCTAATAGTTAAGGACCACACAGGGGGCGCAAACTATATTTTTTCAGTATTCCAAGTGGGATTGCAGTGTAGGCCATTAGGGCCGTTTTACCACTAGTTGATATTCGCTTTGATTGCTAATTCTCACTAAAGTAGTGCAAATGGTCCTCGGAGGGGCAAAAATGAAAATGTTTGAGCACGGTTAAAATAAATATTTGGTCATATTGTCTATTGGATGGGTCAATCTTCCATGAAATATTATTAGTGGTTGGTTGACAGAGGATAAGTATACTGAGAAGTGTTCGTGCTATGTGGATAACCCCACCCCAAATAATAGAAATCTCTGAAGGAAAAAAAAAAAAATTCTATGCTTTTTAAATGTAAACAGTTAACATCATAAAACATATGTAGTATCCTTAAATCTAGTATCCTTAAATTATATGGTCTTTCACAGCGGCAAAATTAGATTTTCACTTTATTATCAACCCTAATTTTTCCTACCCTGAAAATCCTTAATTTTGTAAAATGCCAAAATGTACAAATAGAACATTTTGTAAGGTTTTGGACCCTACTTGTGTAAGGAATAGACCTTAAAAAGAGAGAGATGAACTCAAACACTGAGGTATTATGTACTACTATGAGGCAAGAACTTAACTGTTTATTGACAGGAATGGGTCTTGGTTTTATACCCTTAGCAGGGGGTTGACATGACAGGCTTGGCATCTGTGAGCTCTGCGCTCTCATTGGCTGTTGTACCAACAGCCAATAGGGGAAGACCAAATCTGTTCCGGTTGAGCGCCCGTTCCGGTCTGTCGCACATGTCAGGAGGCCTATCATGACACTGAACAACTCAGAGTGTCATTGGTAGAGCAACTTGCCCTCAAGTGGGCAGACCGGGAACTAGAGCTGAGCGATAATAGGGGTATTATATGCCATTCAAAGCATGGCAGCCATACTGTAACATCAGGGAGGAGGTTACTAACCAAAATGGCGACTGGTCCAATTTAGTCAATTTGTTCCTCAATAATTAGGGGTAATTTAGATAATTACTTTCTTCTCATAGAAACCAATATTACATGGCCTAGATAGGGATGTATAGACCAGAACTTTACAATTTTTTATGGTTCTTACAGCAAAATTGATTAAGTTAAGTCGAGTTCAGCAAAAGATACTGTAACATCTCTCCTCTCATATGAGTCATTCAACCGATGTGATAAAAATTCCTAAAAAAACTCTAGGCTCATTCTCATAGAATCAGTGCAACTGGGTTTATGGGGGCAAAAATACAAATCTTTGAGCTCTGTAAAAATAATTATGTGGTCATAATGTCTATGGTATGGGTCATCTATCCCTAAAATATTATTAGTTAAATATTAAAATTGTGGGCACCAGGGGTCACTGAACATATGTGCAGTGAAATGTGCTTGTGCAGCGTGGATATTTTTCACAAATAAACAAAATATGCAAAAAAAACTATAATTAATGGTCTTTTATAGCACTTAATTGCATTTCTAAAAATTCTATTAGCCAGAAATAATATTTTTTCTAATACCCAAAACCATCTTTTTTCTATCTATGAAGAAAGTTCAAACTTTCCATTTGCTGTAGTTTTTACAGAAAAATTAGTTCAACCAATTCAAGTTAATCTTATGTTGGGGAATCATCTATACTTTTAAATTAATTATCGAACTTAATTCTAAAAATTTCCTATATATACTTAAAAAGCTTACTTTTAGCATGGCTCAAATATCCACGTTGCACGATTTTCGTTTTATTATCACACAGTCTATTGCTAAATATAACTCTCTACCATTTTAGGCAACTTATTTCATGTATTGATAATAATCATATATAACAAATTAAATTTTTTCAATTAACAGAATTTTGGAAATCAGCTTTAGAGTTTTATAACAACCAGATATATGTAATTTAACCATACAACTTATCCACAAATTTAGCTAATATTGTCTATTTCCCCAAATAACTCAAACAAACAAAAGGCAAATATATACTTATATGAGTCTCACATACTTATGGCACATATTTTATTTAATACTTAAGAAATTTTTTTTGCATTTATTTTTACTTGAATGCAGCATTACTGAAGAATTAATTTTTAATAAATGTACATGTGAACATCCAACGCTGTATACAATTGTGAGGCTAGCTCACTCTCCCGAAAGAAAACTACATGTGGGCATCCATTGTTGATACAATTACTGAAAATGAAGTCATGTCAAAAGAAGTGTATAGTGCAACGATACCCTATATTTTAATTTATTCCCCTACTTTGCTTGCACTGCAAAGTAACGTGATTCACTTCATTTACATATTTACATATCCGTACATTTTTTTTAGCATGAAAATGTGGCAATTCTCACATCAACCAACTTGAAATGAATAATTCTGGCACATTAGCATGATACACTTAGCACGATTTATACACATAGCACGATTTATACACGTACACGTGCACGATTATGGCTATTATGACCATTATCCCAATAATATTTCATTTCTGGGAGGTTTATTTTCTTTATTTGATGAAAATATAAATAAACTGGTACAGAGAAAAAAAAGGTATGTGGAATAATGCTATAATATTCAAGAAAGATGAAAATACTGTGATATATGACATATTACATTTGTTAATATATACATGCTGCACGAAAATGCCATTTGCCAAAAATTAGCTTAAGAAAGCTTATAACTTCAAATAGGGCTACTATATTTTGATTTTGACTTTATATATTCATCAGGGCAACCCATAGCTAATGAAAAGTGTTGGTTTGCTTGGTTAAATATTTCATTGCGTAAAAATATAAGAAATTTATTGTCTTTATGTTATGCTGTGTCAAAAAACCACCAGAAATAGGGGTTAGATGGTTTATTACACTTATAGGCCCCATTTACAGAGTTTAAGCATTATGAACTAACTTTTTAAAATAAATAAAAATTAAAAAGCCCTACTTACCGGCTGTTATGGTTTCATGTTTTTGTGGTGGTCGCCGCCTGTCTAGCAGGTTGGATGACCCCAATCCGGAACGCTAGTTCCAGGCAGGATCCCACCCTACGCACGCAACGTAGGTTGGTTCGGTTTTCGGTTAGTTTGCACAGACCTAATCACACATAACACAACGTCTTTTAATAAACAAGGATGTTTATTAATCACTACTTCCTGGAAAGATCTGGAAGATCTTTCCCACAAGTACAGTACCCTAGCACATGGGTGCTAGGTAGCGCTGGAGAGGCTAATCTGGAAGACTCGCCTAACCACCAGGAAGGTTACAAGAACCCGCCTTCAAAGTGAGGGCCCAAGGGTCTGTTCCGTAGAAGAGACGCGCGAGGACAGCCTGTCGACCTACTGTGAACGCTGAGTATATATACCAAGCGTTACATAATCCTGATCTCTGCCGTGCCACTCTCGTGTGCGGCGTTGTCCGGAATCACTACACAGTAAGGATCGGCACATTGCGCCACCTTCCGTAAAACAAACG
The DNA here is from genome assembly GCA_950022655.1 of Alentia gelatinosa. Classification (NCBI taxonomy): domain Eukaryota; kingdom Metazoa; phylum Annelida; class Polychaeta; order Phyllodocida; family Polynoidae; genus Alentia; species Alentia gelatinosa. The sequence goes on from OX465581.1 coordinate 102,097,419, forward strand.
AACACTGCTGGATTCCCACCCCACTACATTACCCCTCCCAGTTTTTACTAAGGGGGGGAACCAAGGCAGCCATTGTGCTGCTAGGGGACAACCCAATTAAAAATTACAACGTAAATCCAGCAGTTCTTGGTCTACTCTCTAGCTTCCTGGTGTTCACAAGAATTCACTGATACCAATGTATAAGTGAAAAAGGTGGAATTGTAAGACAGAGAAATTATTAAAAATATGGAAGATACGACATTTAGGAAAGATGAAACGACATTTGAAGAATGAAGAACTAGCCTCGCTAGCACCTTGAATGAATTTGATATTCACCCATCTTGAGCCGGGGAGCGTATTCTTGAGCGTTGGGCAGGGAAGACTCGACAGTCGCGGACCTACAGGTGGTCAGCCCAGCCTGTCGAGCACTCTGCCTCCAGCTGTTCCGGATCTGGTTGAAGTCCATTGTTGGCTCCCGGCGAGTGAAGTGTCGTTCTCTTTCTCATCTTGGAGTATCGAGCCCAGCTGGCCCACCGGCGTAGCAGACCTACTACATTCAGCCCGATACCGGCGGGTGCTGGGCTTCCCACTGTTCTTCAGTTTGGAAGACATCCATATGTAGAAGAAGGGTCAGCCTCGCTGGACACCTTCTGTGTTGAAAAGTTTCCGAATATGGAAATAATGGCCAAAAAGGCAAAACAATTCTCCATCCACCTGGTAAGAGTGTGTGGTATCAGTGTTCTTTTATTTGGCTCCAGCTATACTGGCATATTTTCCTTCGGTTCAAATCGAGTACCAATTAAGGCCCCAATTTTAAGCCGGATTCAGAACTTACGATCATCGACCCAAGGTAGAAGTAGTCGGCGTAATCCAACAAAACAGGGATTACGTCTACTATCTCATTATCGAGTCGACGAACTCAGTTCCGACACAGACCTGGTAAGTCAGTTCCATACCCGAAAGGTATAGTCTTTCTTACCCGGTACCAGGGACTAGTGTGGACAGGATCCACACCACAGGCCGGAGGTTTTCGTGATGGGGGCCTATTACGGGCCTGACCATCGAGAGAACCTTCAGCCGTCTGAAACCAGGGTTGTGCCTTGGGGAGGTCATTTTACTGACTTTCCTCAGCCCCAACCCAAGATCGCTTATCATAGGTCGCACCTAACTTTCCCTCTACCCCTCCCAGCGATCCTTGCGGTTCGCTGAGAAAGTGCAGAATTCTGGTTAGGAGGCCACATCCTGGAAGTAGCTAGGTCGGAAAAAAAAATTTCCTCCCCGGGACTTCCAATACCCGTCTGACTTCGGATCCAGGAAGGTTGTTGGCTCTACCGGTTCCGAGTTTAGACGGCGTCTTCCAAGCCTGCTAGGCACCAATCGAGTCGGTCGTTGTCAACCCTTAGATATCCTCGTCAGAGGATATCTTGAGGTCGAGAATTTCCGACTGACTGGGTGTGCTAGCCGTCGGTGGAACCGACGTTGCCGGGGCGGTCCTCTCTGGTCGCAGTGGACTCAGTGCAGACGTAGGCTGAAACTGAGACATCAACTGCTGCAGAGAGGTCGGTCTGGTATCTAAAAAGATTCCGGACTCCAACGGGATGATGTTGGCATTCGGCCCCAGTGCCCCACCCTGTTCCTCGGGTTGATCCATCGGCTTAGCCTGGGAGGGCTTCGCTGATTTCTCAGCCCGTGTCACGGCGGGAGGCATCCTCGGCTGTAGGATTTCAGTCTGATCCTGTTGGGTCTGACCTTGTCCTGACAGCAGAGTATCTACACTAACATCCATAGGCTGGGCCTTACTTGATGTAGTGTCCTGGTGGGAAGTTTCTTCCACGGATGACCATCCCAACATGCTGGCGAGTTGCCGACGTGTCGGGTCTGATTCTTCCGTGGTGAACTGAAGAAATCTTCCCCGGCTCCTCTGTCGGGCCAACCACGCTTCCTCAAGGGCTTGCGGGTCGTCACCGATGTCATAGAGCGACATACCCAAGTGCCAAAGACAACGTTCATCTTGGCGATGGGTCTGGGCTTCCGCCCAGGCAAACCTCGATTGGGCCGTGGTTTTCGCAATACGCGCATCCTCTAAGTCCAACGCGTATTGTTTAGCCAGGCCCTTCGTGGCTTCCTTCACCTCGTACCGGGCTAGGTAAACTAGCTCCTGAACGAGGCTCTCATGGAGAGACTGAGCGCCCCTTCGGACGCGGCCTTCCAACGTGCCACCTATGTGCGACTCTAGTTGATCCGCCCGTTGGACGTATTCAACCGATATCGCACAGGGAGAGGAAGTCACCTTTGAGGCCACGGGTGGTTGTGTCATTGGTTTCTTCTTTACCTCAACAACCGGGTTGGCGGGTGGAGGGAGTGCCGGAAAGGCCTCCTCATCCACAACTTTCCCGGGTGCTTGGGTAGCACCTCTGTTGAGCGGGGAAACTCCCGGGAGACTTGAGCTAGGACGAGTCCCAGCTGGTTTTTCCACGGGTCCGCTGGCTTTAGAAGCCGTTGGAACGTTCCCTTCACTCTTGTCTGAGAGGAGTTTTAATCCCTCAGTCAATCTTGGCGCAGCCTGGTAAGCAGCTTCCACCACGTCAGCGATGGTGTGCTTACTAGGAGCCAACTTCTTCTTCGGCTTCCGACTGGATCGCTCAGAAGTGTCATCCTCGCTGGACGAGGACGATGACAACTTCTTGACCCGTCGTTTAACCTTCGAGGAACCCCGAGACGGTTCCCGGCTATGGGACCGTTTCTTCCTCGACTCTTTTGACATCTGTTGATGTTTTGAAGCGGATAGCATCAGCCTCCCGAACCAGCCAGGATTCTTCTTCCATCTGATCTTCGACCGTCAGTCACACAAGTTTCGGGCTCCGGCTTGCCTTTCTGAGCATCGGAACCTAAGTCAATGAATCTCTGCCACAGATTCATGACCCGTTCCCGAGCAGCAGCACCAGCAGTCCGGTGTTCCCGGGCAATGTGTCGGACTAGACACGATCGCCTCGAACTGGCACACCCGGCCTGGCAAGAACCACCCTTTTTACCAAGGCACTGTAGCCACGGTCGCTCAGCTAAGTGTACCTCAAGTCGCATAGGTTGGTGACAATTTCTTGTCCCTTCCATGGCAACTCAAAAAGACACAATGATCGCCATTACCGAACTTGTGCCATGCGTACGCGATCCGGTCTTTGACCTGATCCTCGTACTTTAGTCGACTGACTCGGGACACCCCTTTCACCCGGTCGATGTACCAGGTGTTGGGAGAACCCTCGTCAACCAACCATTCCTCGTCGTCTGAGGTTCCATCTAAACCGACACCATCTGGGATGTAATGTCGGTTTCCATGACGGAGATCTTCTAGGCAAGTATAAGTCTTGCCCAGCAAAGAGGCGGGTAGCTGTCGAGCCACCGTTCTCTTCCCAGCCCGCTTTACACCAGGCTGGAAATCACCGTCATCATTGTCCGGGTTAGATTTGGCCAGGGGTTTAGCCCTGTTTATCTCCGTTCCCCAACACTTGACATCTTCGCCACCCGTGGCACCTGTTGAGGTGCTTGGTGTAGCGTCAGCCGTACCCAGTCCTGCTTGCGCCGCGGGCTTGTCCGAGCCTTTCGACCCAGCCCCCTTCGACTCCTCGTGCTTCCCGGGTTTAGGTTTCCCTTTACCCGAGTCACGCGATTCTAGCCGACCTTCCTTTTAAGCTAACTCCGCCTCAGCCCGTTCCCGGGCTGCACGACGGAGTCGCTTCTTCTTCTGTTTCGACAGCTGCGGCTCGGTCTTATTAGCATCCTGAGGTTTTGACACCTCAGTGTTGCTAGCAGACTTCCCCGGTGCGGGTTTAGCTGGCTGTGACACCGGTTTATCACCTTTGCTGGACGGCCCCGTTACAGAGTCGCCCCCAACTGACGAATCTCCATAGCTGTCTCTGTACCAGCCTCGGTCCTCCCGGGTTTAGCTACCGGACCCGGGGCCAAAAAGGTCCCGGTTTCCGCTAGCTCCACCCCAGGTGGAGTCCAATTTTGGTACATTGACTGTACTATGGCTCGCGTTTTGGGATCTGGGATCCCAGCCAACATCTGTCTCAGGCTCTGAGTAGAAACCTCATGCCTGGAATCCATTTCTTTGAAGAACTTCCTCGGAGAGCGACGACGCGGGTGGGCTCGGCCACGCCTCGGCGGATCATGCTCCGATTCGGAACCTTCGGCCATTACCACATCCGAATCAGAGGCTTCGGTTTTCACCGAGCTCGTCTTCGGACGGGCACCGGAAGAGCCCTTAGCGGCCGGGGCCGCCTCGGACTTCTTCCCGGTGTGACTTTTTCCCTTTCCGGGTCGTTCATCTCGGGTTACCCCAAGAAGAACAGAGTCCTCAGACTCGTCCCCTTCCAGAGCAAAATCACCATCATCTGACCCGATGAGCAAAGCATCATCGTCCTGGGAGCTGTTTCACTAGAAGCTGCAAGTGTCGCTCTCTGTAATAGTGACACCACAGCGACAGTGTGTGTTTCATTAGGAGGTGCACTCAAGCGTGAACAGCACTTGGGAAAGGATCGACACCAACAGTGGCAGTGACTGTTTCATCAGTAAAATTGGTGTCGCTGTTAAGGCGGTATTCCACCAAACAACCACTTTTTCAACGTCAACAGACGTTCCAGCCGACCTTTCAGCCGACGTCGGTTGAAACGTCTGGGAAAATGACCTCAAAATGCGTCGCTGCTCCACCAAAACTCCCAACAGACGTTCATTTGGATGCCATACGAGCGTCGGGTGGGTTCAAAGTTCCAGCAGATCCTAGCCGACGCCCCTGCCGGGGCGCCGACTGGTGGACGTTGGCCGCGTTTTACGTAGTAATCGAGTTCTCCGATAGGCGGCGTGGCGTGCGGCGATACACTGCAACGCTCCAAACCCGGGAAAGCCGCGTATTGAGCGGAGCAGTGTATCCCCTTGTCGGGAAATGTACGGGAGCGCCGGTAGCTCGTCAAATAACCGCGGAAATACACATTAAATCGAACAATGAAGGTAAATAAAGATAAGGATTGATGTTATGAGTATGTATGGCACGCTATGGTGCTAGAATTTTGCCGAAGGTTCGGAGTTTTCGATGCCCGTTCGCGGATTCGGGTATCGCCGGTATCGCTCACACTATGTTGGCGGCGTTCCCTCGCCGCAACTCCCGGCAGAACCCACGGGCGGGTGTCGTACTCTTCAAATGTATCGGCCAGAAGCCCAATTCCAGCAGACAAAAACCTAATCAATCAGTTATTTCGGCCGACGCTATATTTACAACTTGTGGAGGGTTGTTGGGGGTATCGGCTGGGGGATCGCCTGCAAATTCTGGTTGGTGGAAGCGCATTTCAGCTGGCAGATGGCCAAACGCCCCACCAGACGCTCAACAACCGTGAGGCGACACCCCTATCAACCCCAATATCCTCCAACCGACGTCTTGAAACGTCGGGCAGGAGAACCGACGCCTGCTGAAACATCGGGTGTGTGCTTCCACAAACACGACAGATGATTCAAAATAGAGCAGATCTGCCAGCAACCCTAGCAACCGCCATATGGGCGCTGTACAACGACTTTGTCTTGTTGGTGGAATACAGGCTTTAGTGTCACTGTGGAGCCTCTGTAAGCGACAGGGTCTACCCTGTCGTTTGTTACATGTATAAAATACTCTCACCCACTTCCCGTGAGAATTAAGCAACGAAATTTGTACACGAGTAAGATATACATATGACTTATAATCGTACCAAATATGAAGAGAATCGGCCTCAGCGTTACGAAGATATCGGCGTTTGAATATTGTCATGCTCTGGTGGCCAGTGTCGAGCACTTCTCGCCGGCCTCCGGGGGGGAGACAAAAAGAACAGCCGAAACCCCGCCGCACTACGGAGGGAGTGAAAAAGAACAGCGACCAACGCAAACGCCCGGAGGGAGTGAAAATTTCAAACGCCTATAACTTCGCAACGGCGTGGCCGATTTTATTCATATTTGGTACGTTCTTAGGTTATATATATACCTTACTCGTGTAAAAATTTCATTGCTTAATTCTCATGGGAAGGGGTGAAATTTCACGTCATCGCGGCCCGTCGACGAATAAATTCAAACGTCAAACGCGTGTGCATAGCGAGACCTGTGCCAACAGTGAGAGTTGGTCTCACCTCAACAGCGACACCACTGATGAAACGCGAATTTGGGGTTGACACTGTTGGTGCCACTGTTGGGGCCACTGTTGCAGTCCTACCTCTCGCTTTGACCCCCCTACTAGTGAAACAGCTCCCAGATCTGCCCCCCGCTCAGCTGAGGCTGAGGATCCGGGCAGGGATGAGGGGAGCTCGCGCTCACCCTCCGTAGACGGGGCACGGTCAGCCATGCTGCTACCGCCCGACTCCCGTGGTGCTAGGCACCACTCCGAACACAGAGTGAAGACAACTGAAAAAACAGGGTCTTATATACTCCTATGTGGTGTACGAGGCACAACGCGACTAACGAGCAAGTGACAGAATCGAATTCGCGGGCAAGATGTTCCCGCCGTTTCGCATTCACCCGTGACCTACATTTCTCGACCGTGATTGGTGCGCCGCGTCACGTGACCGCGGTCCGACTCGCAGATTCGCTGTTGCTACGGACGCGTTGTTAGCTGAAGCTTGTTGCGCGATTTGACGGAGTTTTCGCTGGTTCTCTAACGTAGTCGATGCCGCAAGGCCTATGGGCGTTTTGTGGCGCTCGACTGGTGTTAGAACTGTGAACCGTTTCTCCTGTATTCCCCCTACCAACTGGTGGTTATTGGGTGAACTTCTATGTAGGTTATCAGTGATGGGAGGTGTCTTAACTTAGATTTCCCGTCTTACTCGTTAGTTTCGACAGTGATATGTCGCATCAGGCGTCTATTGTGTCCTTCTGTGGTCTCTCAGCATCGTGACAGCGTTTATTTCGCTTCTAATGCTACTGAACTGGACTGAAGGTAAGTTCTTCAGTTTTTTCGGGTGATGCTCGACACTGTCACTTGTGTGTGTCGCTGCGGAAAAACAACGTATGTAATCATAGCGTAAAATCTTTGCCGTCGGATGGGTTTCCGAGTCTCAGCTGTCTGACAGCATGTTGGTTCGGCGTCATTTCAACGAGAAAAAATTTTTGACGTGGCATTTGGGTGTTGTTATCCGTATTTGCTATCCATCGTATTGAGCCCCCTTGGTGCTTGGCACCCGAGACGGTGAATCCAATTGTATTCAATTTTGTCTCGTAGGCGGCTCGCGTTTTTGCTTTGTGGATGTTGGTATATGTAGTCTACTACATATATTTGTACATCCTCCACTCCTTTATGCTCGTGCATGTTGAAGTGTTGAAAAAAAATTTCTCGTCGAAATGACGCTGAACCAACATGCTGTCAGACAGCTGAGACTCGGAAACCCATCCGACGGCAAAGATTTTACGCTCTTATATACTCCTAGTTGACGCAGTCGCGAACCAATCAACCGTGTCGAGACTGGCTCATCTTGAGCGTCTCAACACCGCATGCGTGAAGAAACCAAAGGTCAGCGTTACGCTTGACTTGATTCGTTCACGCCTTCAATCACCCAGCATAGGTTCCCAAACCCGGGGAAACCCCTTTTTGAGCTCCACCCCGAGTTCTCCACCGCGTGGATTTTCCTATCGCCGTCGTGTATCACATCGATAGTATGGGAGACTATGTACAATTTTCATATAAATGGATCAGACCTTACAGAGCGTTCGGCAATTCTGCAGCCTCTAGAGGGTCCTCGACGGGGTCCCTTAGAGCAACGTCTGGGCTGCGGCACACAACGACTGATTTTAAGGTAATTATTTGATGAACATTCACGTATAATTGACACGCCACTGACTATCAACGATCTACATTTCGTACCATTGCTTCTCGTTGTGTTTTTCGACAACCCCGGCACCACTACTCTTTGTAGCTAACCACAGCCTTCGATTTTAGTCGAGAGCTGCGGCGGGGTTCAGAGCCTATTTTATTCTACTCTACATCTCGAACCATGTTTATTATACACAGCTCGATTTGTAGCAAATTTAGACTTTTCCATGTCGGGTTTTTCATCTACCCACACCTCCCTTTTTAGGTTAGCGTAAGTAGGAATCACCTTCCGCGGACGTCCCGGTTTTCGTCGTGTTGACGAGCACCCATTCGGAACCCCGGTAACCTTTGACCGGGACTTCCCTATCGGGGTCTGCCTCCGCCGTGTTGACGGGGGTTTGACACCCGGGCCTTGTTTTTTAGTCACGACAATCGTTATTGGCGACATCTTCTAGGCGTCAGTGTGCTATAGAGCCACGATCTTAGAGCCTACGACATATATGTGGTGGCCACGACATCTAGAGAGTTCAAATGTGTTTTATAGTCACGACACTCGGTGCCTAGCAGAGCGGAAATTGTCGCCAAATGTGTCTCAGCCCTAAGACATCTAGGAAATGTCGTAGCAAACACGGAACTTCACTTCCCGTGGGAATTAAGCAATGAAACTTTTGCACGAGTAAGGTATATATAGAACCTATAAACGTACCAAATATGAAGAAAATCGGCCGCAGGGTTAAGAAGTTACGGCCGTTTGAATTTTGTCAGAGCAAATACTGCTGTGGTGGCCAGTGTACGCTTAGCATCACGTGATCTAATTTATGCGGCGACCTTGACATCGACTGTGCTTACTTCACTCTCCCAGCAGAGATTCCGCGCGCTATACCGCGAAAGATATGTGTATTTTCCCGACGCCTCCGCTAATTTATGCAGCGACCTTGACGTCGACTGCGGATCGGGAGGTGGGAGGGTGACTGGCCACCAGAGAAGACGATTGCTATGACGAAATTCAAACGCCGATAACTTCAGAACGCTACGTCCGATCTTCTTCATCTTTGGATTGATTATAGTTTATATGTATCCCTTACTCGTGTTAAAATTTCATTGCTTAATTCCATCGGGAAGTGGAGAAATCCTCTATACACGCACAGTGATGTGTTATAGAACCTAAGACAGTTCTATACTTGTCGTTAGCGCCGACACTTTGAGCTCCGATCGTATGCGGCAGGCTACGACACCGTCTATAGCACAGCGGCCATTTTGTATCACCAAAAAGTGTCTTGGTCTCAAGGGACGATCTTAGGCCATCGTGGATCTACGATGTCGTGACTAAAAAACAGGGCCCCGGCTTCCCGGCTCTTTGAACCCGGGACCTCTCTGGTACCCCAGTAGGACCCGTGGTCAGTGACACATCCCGCATTGTAGCAGGGTGTGAAACTTCAAAGTCGGAACTTTCGCGCTTTCCTTCCCATAGTCGTAAACGAGCTACATGGGATTTGTAACGCCTTCTTGACCATTCATCCTCTATCACTACTGTCATTTCTGACAATATTTGAACAATTCTGAATGGTCCGTCCCAGTTAGGAGCGAGTTTTACATTTACCAACGGAGTGTGGTATCGCACAACCCGGTCTCCTACTCGGAACTTACGTGGTTTAAGATTGACATCATGGCCAGTCTTTTGCCACTCGGCAGCTTTTGTCAGGTTCCATCTTGCGAGGTAATATCCTTCTACAAAACGTTCTCTGAGCTTTTCGACAAACCCTATGGGACAAGGATCATCCGTAGACATTCCGGGAACCCCATAGACAATGTCAGCGGGCATTACTATTTCCTCGCCAAAGACGAGTAAATTAGGTGAACACCCCGTGCTTGAATGAATGGTCCCATTATACGCGTGAGCTATAAATGGTGCCAATTCATCCCAATTCTTCCGGTTTTCATCTACCAGGGTCCGAAGACACTGGATCAATGTCCGGTTGAATCTCTCTACCATACCATCTGATTGTGGACGATATGGATTTGTATGTGTCTTTTTTATCTCGAGTATCCTACACATTTCTTTCCAGATCTGGGATTCAAATTCCCTTCCCTGGTCGGAATGTAGTACGCTCGGAGTTCCAAAAGGCAACATCCAGTTTTTCACTAAAGCTTCAGCACAAGTGGCAGCTTTGTGATTCTTCATGGGATAGATCTGCACATATTTTGTGTAATAATCCATCACCACCATCATACAGGTATTTCCTTCTTCTGACTCGTCGATACCAGATATGATATCTAGAGCGATTCTGGCAAACCTGACACCAAATAGCTCCTGTTGTAGCGGCATCTTTCCGAGTCCTACCCCGGGTTTGACTTTGCTACAGATGGAACATCCAGATATCCACCTTCGAATATCTGCACCCATTCCAGGCCAGTAGTAACGACGCCTTATTCTGGCTACCGTCCTTTTCCGTCCTAGATGAGCTGCACTCCTATGTTCGTGACATAGAGTCATTGGCCGGAACGTAATTCTCGAGGGACCACTAGTTGTAGAGCATGTTTAAGTGGTTGCAACGTGGTTCTCCATCGACATAATACTCCATCCCGGACCTCTAGTTCTTTCCATTGACCACATAGGTTCTGAAATTCTCGGTTTTCAGGCGAGATCTCGGGTCCTGTAGGTCTATGGAGCCCATTAGCTACCAGTTTAGTTAACCGGAACAGATCTGGGTCAGCCTGTTGACTTTCCTTAATCTGTTCTAGTGTCCACTGATAGTTTTGGGGCGGTTTCACTTTCTGGGAGCGTAGGGTACCTATTACTGCTCTATGCTCACCACAGTCCCGGCAATCTGGTCGTCCACATTTCCGCACTGGTCTCCTTGAGAGACAATCCGCATTAATGTGAGACTTTCCAGCCCGGTGCTCGATCTGACAGTTTGTTAACCCGAATTCGGAGAGAGCTGCTATCAGGACATTAACCATCTGCTGAGGTGGGATGCCTACATCTTGTCGGACAGAAATCAAAGAAGAAATCCGTCGACAACTACATTCCACTTCCATTAACTCAGGAAATTTGAGTCGGAGAGTGCCATCTTGTAGATCTACAGAACCTCCATAGAGGGTGAGAAAATCTACGCCTAATATTCCATTTTCTTCAATATCACTGAGTATGGGACCCCATACAAATTCAGTGTTACCTATCGAGACTGGAATAATCACACTACCATAGCATCTCATGTGAGTGCCATTAGCAGCTTTTGCCGAAGCTCCAGGAACATGACATTCCTGTGCGAATCCAAGAGACTGATAGAGTCCATTGTTCAACACAGAGCGACTAGCGCCAGTATCTAATAACAGATCTATCTTTCTTCCTTGAATTCTAGCCGGCACATACCAACGTCGCCCACCTAAGGGAGACGGTTGTCGTATAAACCGTGAGATCCCATCCAAGGTTCCAAGATCCCATCCGCGTTGACAAAGCCATTGCAGACAGGGGTGCCCGGGTGAAAGATACTTACTACAGATCGTTGCGGCCGTATTTTGTATCTTTCCCTTTTCTGGTAATTGGGAAATATATTCCTTCTTATTGATCTCACAGGTTTGGATTTCCTGGCACTTTCCTTCCCAGACCGCAGTGTTGCCACTCGCTACAGTCCTTCTTTGTTTTCCGGTTCACTCTGAGAGGCAACCGTCAACGCAGGCAGACTACGAGGTGTTTCCACTGTAGTAATGTTCCAGGCTTCAGGACAATCTGGAGAGATGTGTCCCATTTTGTTGCACCGCCAACAACGTCGAACTTCCAGCTGGTTTTTCTCCACCTGATTCAGTCTTTCGTTGATTTTGGTCAACAACTTCATTACCTCAGAGGGATTTCCTTCTGGATCAGTGGTTTTTGGTTTTGCCTCTGCCACAGAAGGTACATCACTGTTCCTTCCAAAGCTAGGGGTTCGACCTCTCCCACGTCCTCGTCTATTGAAACCTCCCCTTCCAAGTACCATTGAGCGGACATTAGAGAGTATATCCTCTATTTCTGCTTCCTGACACTCATAGGTATCTTCTTTTACTTGTGACCAAGTAGAACCCACTATGTTAACCCGGGAAGTTTTTCCTGGATTAGCATATTTTCCAAATTGTATACACCGTTGTTCATAGGCATCTACTATTCGCAACACTTGCATAAAGTTCATACCGGGCTCCCATTTAGAAATGACTTCCGCTCTCACGTCATCATCTCGAAGTCCCTTCACAAACTGAGTTTGTAAATCTTCATGCAGTGCAGGAGAATCTAATCCCGTCCCTGGGTAAACCTCCAACAACATTTGTTGTAAAGCTAGCCCATAGGCGCGAGTTGTCTCCTCTTTACCCTGGATCCTCTTTAGAAAAGTGGATCGGGGGTTCAGCATTACCAACTGACCACAATAGTAAGAGGCTACCTCCACTAGCTCATCCCATTCCGTACCACCGGAACGGCGAAAAGCGCGAAGTGCAGCTTCTCCGGGTCCATCTCGTAACGCTCTTTTGAGGTATGGCAATGCATCGACTTTGTTCCAGCCATTACATTGTATATCCTCACAAAATCCTGCAAACCAGTGTTCCCACTCCATTCCTTTTCCATAAGGTTTTGGAATGAGAGCGTTCTTTCTGGCTGCGTTCTCTGGGCGCATCATCGGAACCTTGTCGGCTCTTGCCATTGACAAGTTGAAGATCCGGTCTTGCTCCCTGATTTGGTTGAAAGAGTTGAACCCTAGTTCGGCTATAGCTTTACTAGTGTGTTCGGAACTCGGAGAACCCATTCTCGACTCGGAGGGTAGCCGGAAGCTAACCAAAGGAGTCTTCACACCCTTTGTTCCAGATATGAATCTGTTAGGGGTCTTCTCAAGATTTTCTACTTTCCCTGGAGGGGAATATAGATGATCTCTTACTTTAGAGTTGGGTCTTGCACGTTCCAGTTGCGCACTTTTGGCGTCTGACCCCGTTTTTTATATTCCCATCGCTCAAATTCATTAATTATTCAGAGAGCTGTGTTCCGATTGGTTCAACTTGTTGTCGTGTGCACTTGGTGTTTTGCTGTCACCTCTGTCTTGTTTTATGAGGCTCCAAATGTGTTAGAGGTGGGTGTATGTCGTGCCTTTTTGGTTAGACTGTTTTTTAAGCTTGGATCAAACATTATATCCATTTTGCTGTTCTCATTTCTTGGGTTATGTTTTACAAGTTGTCCCTAGCTTATGATGTTCTAATTTTAGGTTAGGATTAGATTGCATCTAGACCTTGTTGTGTTGTGTCAGATTTCATCTAGCACTGATCTTTGGATGTTATGGGTCTTGGATATGTTTGGAGGAGAGTATAAAAGACTTTAAATTTCAAAAGAATTTTAAAAATTTTCTTGGTGATTGATATCGTAAAATTTTGAAATTCTGACAGATTATTGTATTTTTATTTTGTAGTTATGGGTATGGTGGAAATGTTCGTCCACCTCCTCACCTTGGTTCTTTAGGGACATCATTTTTCCTTCTGCCGCTTTTTCCTGGGTATGGTCGATGTGTTCGTCTGCCTGTCCTACTGTTGGTTGTGAGTTCTTCTCCTGGTTGTTGTTTTTCTTTAGGTTTTGTTGGAGGATTTGTTCGTCTGTCTGCCTCTTGTTGGTTTAGAGATGTTGTTTCTATATGGTCATTGTCCTCAGACCTTTTTGTGTGTGATCTAAGTGGTCCTGGTTTTATTTTCTTCGGACTCTTTCCTTGTCATTGTAAATACACTTACGCTCTCTCTGATTTTTTAGTTGATTTCCATATTTGTGTGTTCATTGGTTTAACATTATTATATGACCGAGAATTTTTGTGAATGTGGTTTCGTTTTTTGCCAGGTCTCATCAGGTGTAGTGTGATAGAGTTTATTTACTGTGGCTGATGGTGTTTCCTTCCTGGCTTCTTTCAGGAAGGGGGATCGGTCGACCCTTTCTGTAGTCTCTCAATTCAGTCAGCAGTGAATACCTATCTTCTCCTTGTCAGATAGTTGTCTAATTTTTTCTTTTACTCTCTTGGTTACGATAACAGTGTTAGAATTTTTTTTTGACATGTCATTGGTTAAGGAGTGTGACAGGTTATCCATATCTATTGTCTAACATGTCGAGTCCTTCAGGCGCATGTGTCTTGAGTTTGTGAATCCAGTTGAATTTTATTTTATTTCTTAGTCTTAGAGTTAGGACTTTGACATCTTCTATGCTCTTGTGGTTTCCTTTATTGTAATGAGTCGGAACATCATTCTTGCCCTAGTTTTTCCATATGCAGTTCAGGGGGCCGTTTCACTAGTATATATAAGTCTCGTTGTTTCTAACAGTGGCACCATAGCAGCAGTGTGCGTTTCATTAGTAGATGCAGCCAAGCGTGAACGGCACTTGGGACACAAGTGGCACCAACAGTGGCAGTGCCCATTTTACTAGTAAAGTGGCTCTCGCTGTTACTGCCATTGTGGTGCCGCTTTGGGCGAGATGGTCGACCTCTCGTTGGTAACGTATATAGAAGATTTTCACGCACTTCCCGTGAAATTAAGCGATGAAATTTTCACACGAGTAAGGGATACATATATAACCTATAATCATACCAAATATGAAGAAGATCGGATGAACCAATCTGCCGATATTCCTGTTTGAATTTCGTCATAGCAAACGTCTGCTCCAGTGACCAGTGTACTTTCCCACACGCCTCTGCTAATTTATGCGGCAACCTTGACATTTGCAATTGTTCCTGTTTTCGCGTTTCGCTGGTTGTACTGAGACAGTTACAGCTCTATTTCGAATTCAAATGCTAATAACTTCGGATTGGAGGGGCTGATCTTTTCCATATTTTGGGCGATTATAGGTTAAAGTCGTGTTAAAGTTTCATAGATTAATCCCAGCGAGAAGTCCTCTATATACGCACCAGAACCAGTCTGCAGACGAGTACAGTCACACTCACAGTCAAATAGATCGACGGGCCGTACCATACACAGAATTTAATGCACATCTCATAAGAATTAAGCAATGACACTTTGACACGAGTTAGGGACACATGTGACCTATACGCATTCCAAATATGAAGACGATCGGTTGCACTGATCCGCGGATATTACCAAAACAGGTCCCTATTTACTCTGTGTTAATCTCAAGGTCCTCCTCCGATTGGGAAGCCGCGACATTAGCATCGAAATGGCCCTGGCAGATGTGGATTCTGATGCCATTTTGGGGGCCGTATTTCTACGGGACCATGGAATCTCAGTCTATCTCCAGCAGGGGTGGCTGGATTGGCCCAGACTGAGGTACTGACAGAAGTGCTCACCGGCGTTGCCAAGGAGGACCATACTGCACTAATCACAATGCTGCAGAACCATGTGGGTGCCTTTCAGAGAAGCGAATGGGATATGGGGCAGACCCACTTGGTGCAGCACACCATCTCAACAGGGGGAGCGACCCCAGTCAAACAACCCCCTTGGAGGCTTACCCCAAACCGGAGGAAGGTGGTCATTCGGCAGGTCCAGGACATGCTACAACAGGAGGTGATTGAGCCTGCGAGGGATTGCACCACTCGGTTCTGTGTTGATTATCGACAGGTCAACAAGTATACCGTTAAGGACACGTACCCGTTACCTCGCAACGAAGATTCCCTGGACTCAATGGCAGGGGCCCAGTGGTTCATTACCCTCAACTTGGCCTCAGGGTATTGGCAGGTAGAGGTCTCACCCAAGCACCAGTTGAAAACAGTGTTCACCACACATCACAGGTTGTACCAGTTCAGATTGTTGCCCTTCGGGTTGTGTAATGCCCCAGGCACTTTCGAGTGTCCAATGGAACTGGCCCTGCAGGGACTTCAGTGGCAGACCAGTTTAGTATACTTGGATGACGTAATAGTTTTCGCTCCCTCCCGTCAGGAACACCTAGAGCGGCTAGGGGAGGTCCTCCAGGGCTTGGAGGACGCCTGGCTTAAGTTAAAAGCAAAGAAGTGCCACCTGCTACAGCGGCAGGTGGTGTTCCTCGGGCATGTAGTGTCTGGGTCCAGCATAGCCACCGACCCCAAAAGGTGGCCGCTGTCCAAACCTGGGTGACAGAGGCTGGGCAGCTGCACAAGAGGACGGGACACTACAGTTGGTACGGCATGGGTCCAGGACGGGCAGGCACCCCTAATCGGGGAAGCCGACACGCGGGAGATGCGATCATGGAAGGTACAGTTTGAATGCCTCCAGATCCGCGATAGGGTGCTGGAGCTGTCAGTCTCAACTGGGTGTTGCAGGATTTACACAGGTCTAGTCTCTCCGGACACTTCAGGGCCTTGTTTTTCAGTCACGACAATCGTTATTGGCGACATCGTCGATGCGGCAGTGTGCTAGAGAGCTACGATCGTAGAACCAACGACAAATGGCGTGGGGCTACGACACGTAGAGAGCTCAAATGGGTGCTATAGTCACGACAATCGGTGGTCACCCAAGCGAAAAATGACGCCACATGTGTCATAGACCTAAGACAACTTGGACATGTCGTACCGAATGCGCAACTTCACTTCCCGTAGGAATTAAGCAATGAAATTTTAACATATAACCTATAATCGTACCAAATATGAAGAAAATCGACCCGACCGTTCCAAAGTTATCGGCGTTTGAATTTCGTCATAGCAATCTCTGCTCTGGTGGCCAGTGTCGGGCACTTCCCGCCGGCCTCCGGGGGGAGACAAAAGGAATAGCCGAAACTCCACCGCACCACGGAGGGAGTGAAAAAGAACAGTGACCAATGCAAACGCAGAGATTCTCTACTTCCTGCGGCCGCTTGTGTAGCAAGCGATAGTGCCGCGAAAGATCTGCTGGGAGAGTGGCAAACACACGGAGGGTTTTAGTCCGTCCACGCATAGCCTGGTAGCCTGGCCAATGCGCTCACTCACATAGGAGGGACTGAAAATATCAAACGCCGATAACTTCGGAACAGTACGGCCGTTCTTCTTCATATTTAGTACGATTATAGGTTATATGTATCCCTTACACGTGTTAAAATTTCATTGCTTAATTCTTATGGGAAGCATGGGGAATCCCCTATATACGCACAGTGAGGTTTTATAGAACCTAAGACAGTTCTATACTTGTCATTAGCGCTGACACTTTGAGCTCCGATCTTAGGCTGCAGGCTACGACACTGTCTATAGGACAGCGGCCATTTTGTATCACCAAAAAGTGTCTTGGTCTCAAGGGACGATCTTAGGCCATCGTAGATCTACGATATCGTGACTAAAAAACAGGGCACAGAAGAGCCCAGACGCTGCACAGGTGTCAGGCGGCTTATTACTGGCTCAGGTATAGGGCCGCCGTCTTGGATTGGTGTGTCTCATGTCCTGGTGCATCCAGAGTAAGGATCCCCTGTGGAAACGCCAAGCGCCGAAGGGCCATGTGGGGGCAGGTGGCCTTGGAGGTGATGGGTCCCCTTCCGGCCACAGAGAGGGGGAATAAATAAATTCTGGTAATAGCCGATTATTTTATATGACTGGTTTTGCTCGAACTTCGCAGTGAGTATGTTCCTCATAACAGTATCCCTAGCATTCAGCCATTCAGTAGACAGTCTTAAATCATGAGTAAGGCCCTGGGCGTTTTCAGGCGAATTAGCAGCAAGGACCCTGTCAGCGACATTCTGGTTATCCATCGACTTTACAAACTCATACTGGTAACACTGCTCTGACGAAGCGTGAGTGCGATCTCCGTACATGACATCTGATATAAAATTATTAGAAAAGAGTGCGAATCTCCCCTGAAAAGCGATACCAAGAGGAATTCTGACCGTTTTGACACAGCTAATAGAGAGGTCATGAGGCAGATCATCAATCTGGTCCACTGTGTATGTTTTGTTGGCAACTCAAATAGTGACTCCCCTAACCACACAATTAATGTTTTTCTTCCTGGCGACTGCCTGAATCGCTTTGAGGTTTTGATTTATTTTACGCTCCTCCCTAGATAAGTCATCCGCTATTGAGATCCGTCTCCACTTGTCATTACCCTTCAGCTTACTGATGTTTTGGTAAATTTGGGATTTAGAGTTGACACTGGCGAGATGCAAAACTATCTACCTGGCACGGAAGGAAGGCAGTTTTCCCCTTCTGTAGATTGACCTGACTTGGATCTTGATAGGGTCTAGGCCTACATTGCAAACTAACTGGTTGAAAATATCGCGAAGGTTTTCACCTTCATTTTCTTTCAAACCGTCTATGACAAGGATTTTTCTCTTATGCTGACTATCTAAGATCAAAAGTTTGTCACCTTGATCAGTGACCACATGTGTAGTTTCGTCTGTTGTTTGGTACAGGGTTTCAATATCATCACTGTTCAGAGTTACCGAGTCCTCTAAGTTAACAATAGATTTCTTGGTTTCTGAAACTGACTTCTCCGCATGCTGAACTTGGTCAGGGAGCGAGGCTATCAGATTCGCCGTGTCATTCTGGATGTCATCATATTTTTCCAATCTGCGATTTAACTGAGTTAGAGTTCCAGTCGTACTAATTAGTGTCAAGTCATGCTTTTCAATCTTATCCTGAAGCAGGTTTATCCTGTCAATAATGTCAGTGTTAGTGGACTCACCAGTTAACTTGTCAAGTCAAAGCGAATCCGGCAGTATGGCGGCGGTCGTGTCAATCTCCAATCGTGTGCTCTGACGCAGGCGATAATCGGAGTTTCGACGTTGCGCAAAGTCGGCGAGTTATTCTTCATTTGGTTCAGTCGAGCTTTTCGATTTGCTTTGTCTTTACCCATCATCATTGAACTATATGATCTAATGATCCTTTTGACGAGGTTATACGTTATAATATCAAGTTTGGCTTTCCTTGTTTAGATTCGAGCACGGACCTCGACGTGGTTACCGTCTGTCTAGTCTGCCATCTTGATTTGGCCAAGTTGTGACCAGTTGGTGACCATTTAGCCCAAATAGTGGCATATTTCATTTTATACACTTCCACTCTATCAAATGAAACGATTTTTACTGTGATGAATTATCACATCGCCCGCATTTCCTACCCATATATGTAGGCACTTACATAACTCCCGTTCGCGGCTCTGCCGCTCATAGTGTGATTAACCTTTAGAGGGACACTTTTTACCTCACCTATCTTCAAAAGTCGATTCTGAAGCTATTTATTGGAATATGAAGACAATTAGGATGTCATATTAACGGGCTTGATAAGATCTATCACATGCATACCCGGTATACATAAGACAGAAATGGGTGTGGGGGGGGACATAATATTTTGTACCAAATGTATGACAAAGTGTGACACTGACAGGGGGTGGGGCTACTAAAAATGCATACATAGGAATTATTGATTCGAGAAATTTAGGGAGCGTTCATTAATTATCGCCCAGGGGGGGGGACAGTTTTTGGGACACCGACCCCCCCCCCCCCCCCATCGGAATAGGGTAAAAGTACAGGGGAGGCTAAACTGATGTGGCCTTTTTCCATAAGGCTTTCCTTCTTTATTTTACAACAAACCTAGCTACATTCAGTCATTTGTCAAAATTTTGACCAATCTCGGTGGCTAGCTGGTAGAGGTGGTCACCTCAAGCATGGTAGGTCATGGGTTCAAACCCCAGTCGTGTTATACCCATTACTTAAAGAAAACAAAAATAGTACCCACTGCTCATTCGGCTTGACACCTGCCATTAGAATGAGGAGTAGTGGGCTAGGGCCCCAGTGGAAGAATGGCTATACTACCAAATTTGGTGATGGTACACACAATATTCCCTTCATAAAAATTACTTAAAAATGAAAATAAAAGAAACAAGTAACAAATAAACATCTGTTGTTGACAGAACAGCACCGATGCAAAAAAGATGGGGAGGTCTGGAGCAGGACTGAAACACACACCATTTGAAGGCCCATTTCAATGTCAGTCATTGCCATCTGGAGTCACCTCTGTTGGAGAGGTGCTTGCAGTTGCACCACTGGAAACCAATAGTGGAAAATGTCAGCCATTACGTATTCCTTCCGATGCTAAACGTGGCGGCCTCGCGACTATCGAGTAAGTGACCGATCCTCTCTCCCTCAGTGGGCAGGGCGGTTCGATTATGTTAATTCCAGACATCAGAGGTAGACCGTCATTGGTTGTTGGAGGTCAGCTGACCTTGTTCTGCTTTCTGGTTGGCCTGTGGGCCAGACAAAGAGCGGCGGGAACGTGTTTTATCCAATGAAAAATGGTTTGTCTTGGTGGCTAGGTATCCTCTAAGTAGTGGAGACCCCTAGTGTTAGGCTGGTGAACCCATCGGTCCAGTCTGCCTGCCCTCTAGTGAGCAACCTGTAAACCATATCCTCTGAGTTATAGTTCGGTTTTCCCTTTGGAAAATCATACTAAAATTTTTTCTCAGATAACAGACTATCTATCACCAATAGATCTCCATGAGAAAATGAGGTGTAGAAGGGAAAGAAATACCACATTACGTATTCCTTGCCCAGTTTTGCAGGAGAGTCCTTGGAGAGGCTATATATCAGAGGTTTCTATGTCCTGCTTTTAACATATGAATTTGAACCATATACATGATTTGAATGATGAATTTATGTTGCAACTGAAAGCAACAATTTTTAAATTGTCGCTGTAAAAAGTATATATGGTAGTGGTCACATTTCTGATGGTACATACTGATATGTGTAATGAGCATGTTGTGCCATCAACTGGTAGTCATTAGGCTCCCTTGCAGAATCTCAAAGGACCTTCACTGTTTCTTATAGCAGTATCAGTGACATGCAAATACAGATGTCCTTGTAAAGCTTCTGGGCTTAGATTAATAAAAGACAAGTAGATTCATCTTCTTGTTAACTGTTGTATTCAAGCATGACCAGATTTCACTTCCTGTAACCGGGCTGTAACAGGTAACAGTTCCAGACAACTTTTACATATCTTAGTTACAAGAAACGCCACCAGGGCGGTGTGCGCATATAACACTACATCTCCCTTTGCAAGAGAGTTATCGTTTAGATAATACTATTTCTCAAAGTTTTTCATATATGAGATAACTATAATGATATACTAGTAACTCTATAAGTCTCTTATAAGTAAATATGTATATGAAAGTCTCTGAAAGTAAATGGACTGTTCATTGTCTTTAAATATGAAATAATATGATCAAATGTTCTTTGGTAACTTTAAATGCTTTCTAACTTATAAAGTAGTATAATAAGTAATCTGAAAGAGAAGAGTCATTAGTATTCTTCTATCAGTCTTTTAGGAGCAGATCTCTGTCGCTTAGATCTTCTCGGTTCCGGATCAGGTACGCTAGGGGTGACACCTCGATCAGGAGTTGGTGAAGTGACCACTGGATGGGCATCAGTGATCTCCACAGGTTGTGGACGAGTAATAGTTGGTGTAACCACTGTTGTAGTTGTGGCTGGATCACTCTGGTGAACTGATGGTATATTGGGACCAGGGCCTAGGTTTCTGGTCATCTGTCGATTCCGTCTCACTAGTCCATTTGGTGTTGATATGATATATGACCTAGGGCTCTGTGCTTTGCCAACAACCCTTCCTTCCACTTTCAGGTCTGGAAGCCATGCTCTGTCTCCAGGCGATAATTCATTGGCTTCAGTGGCTCTGTGATGACGATCGTAGTTGATACGCATTTGTTTCCTATAGTCTCTCTCTCTCCTCCTGACAAGATCGGCATCAGGTGTGCAGGGTCTCAGTTCATCTGGGTGAATTGGAACTCTGGTTTTCAACTTACGCCCGATGTTGAGCTGGGCTGGTGAAAATCCATTTTGCAGTGGTGTATTCCTGTATGAGAGAAGGCCAAAGTATTCATCGTCTGTATTGTTCAAGATTGCCTTCATGGTTTGAACAGTTCTCTCTACCTCACCATTTGACTGAGGATATCTTGGAGATGATGTAAGGTGTTCAAATTTGTAGTGATCTGCAAAGCGTTTGAACTCTGCTGACGCGAACTGTGGTCCGTTATCACTAAACAGAATATCAGGAATGCCTTGATGGTAGAACATCCTCTTCATTTTAGCGATGGTCTCAGCCGAATCAACATTTTTAGTCACTTGACACACCTCAACGTCTCTTGAGTAATAGTCAACGAGAAGTAGATATGTCAGCCCTTTATGATAGAAAAAATCGGCTGCCACTCTTGACCAAGGACATTTAGGGAATTCTGTTCCTTTCATAGGTTCGACCGGTTCTCTCCTATGCTTCTCACAAGTGACACGATTTTTCACTGTCTTCTCAACATCTTTGGTTATTCCAGGCCACCATACTGAGGAGCTGACATTGGCTCTAGTCTTGGTTAGTCCTTGGTGACCATCATGCAGTTTTCGTAAGACATCAACTCTCAGGCTAGCTGGCACAATGAGTTGTCTACCACGTAGTAGTAACCCTTCATGTAGAGAGAGGTTCCCTCTTTCAGTCCAGTATTTCATAAGTGGACCAGATATGTCACGTCTAGCTTCTGGCCATCCATGTTCTACATGGTGTATGACAACACTCAGTGTCTCATCCTCTTTTAGTGCTTGGCGGATCTCATCTAGACGTTTATCTGATGCTGGAAGGCATACCATGACAGCCATCACATATGCCTCAACTTCATGTTGAAGATCCACTGCTTGCTGATCGCTTCTTGACTCTTCATGTGGTGCCCGCGAGAGAGCATCTGCTGTAGTTAGGAGTTTTCCAGGAACATGACTGATTGTGAAGTCAAATCTCATCAGTCTGAGTCTGAATCGTTGGATCCTGATTGGTAGTTCGTCGATCAATTTGGTTGAGAATAGTGGCACTAACGGCTTATGGTCGGTTTCTTAGAAGGAAACCCACGAGATGAAAATAGTTTGGTCCGTACTCTACCGAGTTTGACTGCAGAGTAATTCACGAAGCGAAGCTGAGTGAATTACTCTGTGGTCAAATGAGGTGGAGTACAGACCAAGTTATTTTCATTGAGTGGGTTTCTGATTTTATCTCACCCCGTATAACATCAATTATTGATTAAATGAATCACCAAATTAGCCATTGAGTATTGGGTACACGAACCTCACGGCCGTGGAGTACGAGTTCCTAATGTTAAGCCTATGGAGAAAAATACCGGGGTGAGATAACACATGAAACTTCATGCCAATAAGGAGATCGCTCCAGTGTTCAAGTGCCCATGTGGTCGCCAATGCTTCTTTCTCGATTTGAGCATATCTGCCCTCCGTCTTTATCATTGATCTACTGGCATAAGCAACTGCCTTGAGATTCCCATCTTTCTGGCATTGTCTGATCACGGCCCCTACACCATAACTACTTGCATCTGCAGATATGATTGTCTCTTTTTCCGGGTCGTATAAAGCAAGGGCTTTGTCGGAAGCCAGCATTTGCTTCAGTTTGTTGAATGCTGCTTTTTGTGGGAGATCCCAAGTCCATTCGGAATCCTTTTTATGGAGATCTCTGATAGGTTTTGTTACTTCTGCAAGATTCTCTAGGAACTTCATTTGTTGATTGACCATGCCAAGGAATCATCTGACTTCTGGGACATCTTTGGGCTCAGGCATGTCAATGATCGCTTTGACCTTCGCTGGGTCTTTCTTGATTCCATCTGCATCTATCACCTGGCAATTTGTCTGGCAGGGTGTGGTTTTACTGAAGCAGTAGCCATTTTCTTCTATATGTACTGACAGGCCTAGGCACTAGATCTACAGCATTCATATAAAGTCAATGTTTATGATATTTCAGGATGTAGTTTTGCAATCAATGTTCAGAGTAATGTCAGTAGTAGGCTAGCCTAGGCTAGTTGATGGGCCTAGTTTGATCCAAACTTATTAGAAATCAGTGCCTACTCACAGAAAGTCCCAGAGCATCTTTGAGTGTCACACATCAAACCTGGCAGATTTCATTTCAGTCTTCACTTTTGGGGCATGAATGAAAGACATCTTCAGTTCTGACACCATCTTGTAAAGCTTCTGGGCTTAGATTAATAAAAGACAAGTAGATTCATCTTCTTGGTAACTGTTGTATTCAAGCATGACCAGATTTCACTTCCTGTAACCGGGCTGTAACTGGTAACAGTTCCAGACAACTTTTACATATCTTAGTTACAAGAAACGCCACCAGGCGGTGTGCGCATATAACACTACAGATGTTCTAGCAATTTGTCTGGCAGGGTGTGAGGAATCCTTGGAATGAGGGGATTAATCTATGGTGTGGCACTACAGAAGGAAGACAAAGTCCCATTTTCTTGCATGCAGAACCCCTTTAAGTACTCAATGTAGAGTTCTCAATAAAGAGTCATTTGCTCATAGTGCTCTTCCATAAATATGGTAATCTTATTGAAATAAGCAGCAACAGGGGCGTTTGTAGCACTTGATGTTGTAGTAAATGCTCCTAATTCATCGATGTTTTTAAAAGAAAAAACTACCCGGTAATGATCTTGTGAGACTGCATTGATTCTGGGATAAATGTTAGTGTTCGTCCATTGTTGTCTCCCTCCACATAAGTCTGTCAGACTGAGGGAGGATGCACACCCATCTCAAATTGGCGAACAGGACTGTGACCATAGACACTTAACTCCAGGGAGTGAGACAACTATAGTTACCTTGTGCATTTATCATAATTATAGTTGTACAACTAAGAAGATTTCTTGTGATATGATATAAATGCATTTCATAACATCAATGCTTGTCATTGAACAAAAATATGGGAGTTGGCCTCCAACATCGACCCAGCGACAGAATTAGTGAAATTCCCCCCCCCCCCTGGAAATACAAAAAAAAAAGTTGCCCCCCCCCCCTTGGAATACCCCCAAAAAAGTCCCCCCCCCCTCCCCTTGGAATACCCCAAAAATACCCCATATTTATTATATATTTACAATGTATATAGTCAGTATACCCGGCCCTAGTCGTGGGCGACCCTAACAGTACGTTGCCGTATTAGGGTCGTGGATTGCTCCATAGGCAAATTCTGGGGTTTTTTGCGAACCAAGTTGGTTCGCATGTTAGCAATCACATTTTTTGTCATCTGACATTAAAACAAACTGAAGTCGATAGATAACATATTTCTCTTGCTTCTAATACATTTTGATCGGAAAAATAACATCAGGATATTAAAATATCTGTACTACAAAAAGATAAATGGTTCTCAGTGACTGCCTCAGTGTGCCCAGTGGACATCTTGCAATAACCTCTCGTCCTCTCACGAGGTAAAACGAGATATAAACAAACCAGTGAATGGGTCAATTTTCAAATGCCAACGGAATTCGGGCAAGTTGCGATGTGGTTTACATGAATTAAAAAACCTTTAATTGGGTTGTAAAATGATACTACACATTTAGAAGATGTAAGCATACCTTCTTATATTACATCATGGGGGATTTATCAATCGAAAATGAACTTTAATGATTTTGACAGGTGTTTGTTATTGAGGCCTCGTTTTGACTAAATTTAAATAATGGCAGATGCCTGTGAAGGTGGGAGATCGATTCACTTAGGAAGATAAGGTGTTCTGGGTTGTTGTAGGGGTGGCACAATGTTCAGTTTAGGGTGTCATATTAAGTATATATACATATCTATTCTGTGTAGAAACTTTAAGGAGCGGGCGTTCTTACCTAAAATACATTTATTCACAGTAAAAACCAAAACCCCAGAAAAGCCTTATGCAGTGGTGTCCGACCCTAATAGTAATAGTAATACAGCGTATAGGGTCGGACTCGTCTGACTAACCCGGCCCTGTCCCCAAACAGGAGATCCTGAATGGAGATCAGGGGTGGATACTTTACCTACAATGTATAAGGCCCTCTATATCTGCTATCTAATTTCAGAATTTTCTGTTGGGTATTTTTCACATATGAGAGTGGTTTTCCCGACAGAATATCCTACGATGCTCCCATGGTAACTGTTTTCTGTGGTCCTTCAGGTATGTTACAAATCGAGTCGCTCCGCCATGTCTGCGACAGAACCTCCGACACGCTGCGACAGAAGTTCTCTGTCGCAGTGTGTCGGGTTGTGTCGGGAGCACTATCGTTCGTAGCGTGTCGGCTCTGGTGGACGCCTAGTCCGAGAAACTTTGACTGCACCGCTTCACAGTCAGAGCCTCTCGGACTAGTGGACGCCTGCCTTAACGCAAATCGTGCGCGACCAAGCAAGTCAAACGAAGAAGACAGTGCGATTCAGCAAGACATATCACGGCGAACATCGTGTTAGTCTAACATCATGTTGGTGGAGCACCTACTTTCGCATTAGATATAATTCACATGCAACACTTGGAGATCCACAATCCTTATATCTGCTTACCATTTCGGCTTGGCGGGAATAGACAGATTACGATATTTTCTGTTGTGAGACCTTAAGCTCCTTGTCGCAAGGCGGAAACGAGGCTGCAAGGTGAAGCGCCATCTTGTTCATGGTGGTAAGGAAAGCTGAAATTAAGGAACACGACTATCCCTCAGCATAGTAAGTGAGTATTACAATTTAATCCCTTCCATTGTTTCAAAAGCATATCCATTTAGAGAAGCGGTGGTTGTTAAGTGAGAGAGTATGCGTATGATTCTTATGGGGAGGTGGTCAGCTAGTTCAAAGTGTGGGCCGATAACGTTTTCGAAGCGAAGCCTTGCTAGACTCTTTCAACTTTGCGGCTTAGCCACGTTGTTTGGGTCGTTTTCAGACCATAATGAGTCACCACAGATTTAGAAGAGAATATCTTGATTTGTCTGGATCATAAACTGATATTGCGACACCGATATGTTGTTTGAACTATATCACCAATTAGTAAATTGCCATGTCCTCGATATGTCCGTGGCTTTGAATTTTATACTTTGCACTGCCAGATCTATAAACACAAGAGAAGCAAGATGTCGACTAACGTTGAAATAACGTAGATCGAGATGTAACCAATTATACTACTATAACACTCATCGATACAAAGAGATCAACTAGTCTTGAATGTATTTACTGAGCGATCTTTTGTTGTGCTTGGGACCGTATTTAGGTGTTAGTGTGCAATAGTCTTGAAGCCCCCTTTTCATGTGTTCCTTTTCTTTTTTTGTGTATTTTGAGAAAGAGAGCATGAAATTAGACCTTGTATTCAAGAAGCTAAGCTGATAATGTTTTGGAGTGAGTATTCATAGCTTATATCCCACAATTTCCAAAAGTATGCCCTGCTTCAAGGTATTTGTATCAAGCCCTTTGGCCTAGAAGTGATAGGACCTGGCCGACCTCTAAGTCGGAGACAGAGGTTTACCCGTGACACCGCTAATAGCAGTACGGTTACAATCCGCTAGAAGCGCTGCTGTATTTTTACTTTTTTTGCCCATTCTATATGTTTGTATAAAAAGCAGCGCCAAACACAGTTAAAAATGTATTCGTATTCTCTTTCTTTTTAGGCTGAGCTTGATAGATGTCATTCCCACCTCGTCCCCCTATGGGGATGCCCTCCATGCCTGGGGCGATGATGGGACAAGGCTATGGATTCCCACCTGTGGGTGAGTATTGTTAGGAATTTGTTTACAAGGTCATTCAGAACTAAACTTCAATCCTGCAAATCAGTCTGCCTTGCGCGATTTCACTCTTTTGTGAGAAGAGTTAAAGTTTTCACTTAGGTATTTACTATTTCATTCTTCTCTGTTCTCAGGAATGATGGGACCAATGGGTATGATGCCGACACAGATGATGAGACCAGTTTCTGTTACATCCTCTTCGTCGACAACAACGACGTCCACCGCCAAATCTAAACGTCTAGTACCACAGGAGATACCAAAGGTGATACATTTTACCTTTAGACTAATATTAAAATGTTGGCAATTATGATGGCCTATAAAAACTACCTAGCAATTTCCATGTTATTTGATAAATATGAACTACTGAATGATATATCAATATGTCATGCCAGTACTAAAGCAGTAGCTGTAGAAAAGGGTTGGGGGGGGGGGGGGTAAGGAATTGCAATTTCCCGTTTATAGATTTCCATAGGCATTCAAATACTGTTTCACGTTTTTCACGTCATTGAGGGTAGTTTTAAACCGTCAAAATGATTTGCTGTTAATGACTTTCCACTCAATTGAGGACAAGTTATAAAAAATTTAGGGGGGGGGGTAGAATCTTTAACTCAAAACCTAGCTGGGCTTTAAACTAGATGGGACATGGCTCAATATACACTGAGCGTATGCTTGGATTGACACCATATAGTCCTTGTTATTGGAACATGAGGGGTTGGCCTGATGATGTTATATGAGTACAATCTGCTTTACGAGTATGGCATATAGTTTGCCTCAGGCCGATTTTAATGTGCTATCTGATGGCGGTATTACATCTGATCTTAAGATCACCGTAATTATCCTGGAGAAGGGTATATTACAAGTAATGTATTAATTACATTGATTAGTCTAGTAACATATAATATCATTTTATTGTTTGCAATTTTAAAAGAAGAAACCTTCTCCTCGACGTTGTCACCTAGTTAACCGTACATGATCTTTTAATAGAAGGGAACTAACTCTCCTTTATCAGCGACATGGAACTTTGGTTGGTTTCGCCTTTCATATGTATTGGCTCTTCTAATGGGCTTTTTAGAATTTAATTCCCCTCAACAGTCTGCATCTTAATACACATGAACTCATAATTGTTCGGCACTGAATTTAAAACCCTCACTAATATCCTGTGCATTTTCTTTCAGGATAGTAAGGAGGACAAACCACCAGTTACAACAGCTTTTGTCGGTAATATCAGTGAACGTGCACCAGATGCCATGATCAGGCAAATGTTACAGGTATGGACAAGAAATAGAGATCTCAGTATATTCATTGGTGTAGATAAACTCATTAAAACTCGGTTTATATTAAACCTAAACCTAGATAAGGGAACCTTTTTTTATGAATAGAGGTACAACAATGATTAATTTTTTCAAGGTAGCATCGGTTGGGTACAGAAGTGTTATGCCTCGTTATCTAAAAGAGATATCATAATGAGAACATAACAACGACCCAAACCAGACTTGAGTCCTCAATAAAAGCAAAAAAAAAGTCACTCGATCCTAGATGAGAAGATTAGGGTACGCATCCATGTTAACTGAATGGACCTTAGATATATACATGCATCATTTGTAAGCCATTGATGGGTGAGGTTGGCATTGCATGATATAATAGATCCTCATTTTATGGAGGATGGGGTGAGGGTTGTGATAGCCACTACGAAGCCTATAAGGGTAATGTACACTTATTAAAACGTCCTGACCTGTGTGCAGAAATGTTATGTAATTCTCATTGCCTTTTCTCTCCAGAGATGCGGAAATGTCCTGAGTTGGAAACGTGTTCAAGGCGCATCAGGCAAATTACAAGGTACGCGCGTGCCCTGATTGATTTGAAAAATAAATTGACAATTGCTTTCATTGATGCTTGCATATTTCCATGATTTACACCAAACCTGGTGAGCTTCTGACAAGCACTATTAAAGAATAATATTTTGTTCTATTTCTTTTACAGCATTTGGTTTCTGTGAATATGAAGATCCCGAGGCAACACTCCGTTGTATGCGATTGTTAAACTCCTGGAACATCACAGACAAAACATTAGTGGTGAGACTACAGTGCAAATCTTAACAAATAATTACTCTGTTCTAGTAATCAATAACTAAGGCTACCTAAAGGACCATTGTGTTTGTACTGCCACCAATAAACTGGGAGCATGTAATGGTCTATTTTGAGTTGCATTTAAGAAAAAGAAAATTCGGTTGCGGTAGCTGTTTTCATACAGAACTATATCTGCAGGTAAAAGTTGATGCAAAGACCAAGACATTATTAGACGAGTATAAAAAGAAGAAACGTGCCCGGGAAAACACTACACCAGAGAAGCGGAACGGTGACAAGGGAGAAAATGATGAAGACGAACCTAATGGCGAGGCCAGTAAAGACGACTTGGACGAGTTCACCAAGCGGGAGGACCGTGTGGCCAAGGCGGGTCTGGATGCTATCATGCGAGAATATGCACAAGAGTTGGAAAAAGAACCATCAAATGGTGAGTCTAAAAGTGGGCGGACGAGGCGAGTTCAAACGCCATTATGGATATCTAGGGAATATAATAATTTCTTTCTGTTAAATCTATCATCTCTTCGATTTTAGAGTTAATCATTCAGGCGAAAGTGCTAGCCTATGCTTAAAATGAGTCTGCAGCTGAGGAGGGGCGGGGGGGGGGGGGGGGGGGTAGCTTGTTAAAAAAGGATCTGCGATGACCCAAAGTTCCATTGCCAATATCATGGCAATTTAATTTGTCGAATTCCACAAAACCAACAAACACCTGTGTTTTTGTTCTAAGTAATTTTTTTTTAACTTGAAGGCATATTAGACAATTTACAGTTGGACCACTTGGTGGTTTTTAAATATTGTCAATTATAGGTATCGATCAAAACTTTTTCATTGTCTTTCATTTTGATACCAAATGTGTAAATTTAGCGATTTGTCCAGTTTATCCAATCTTAATAGGTGAAATAGAGCATTTTAAATTTTTTTAGTCACATAGTCGATATTCCTTTAATGTTTTTTACAAGTATATTTTGACATTAGCAATTGTATAAGTAAGATTTTTTTTCTCCACAGCCATCTCTGCATAACAGAAAAGTTTACATTTTGTCATTGCTATTATGCTCCAATACTGTCAAATATTTGTCTCTATTAAACCAGTGACGACATTGTAACATTTTAAGGATTTTCAGCTGAAGAGAAGAAAGAAAAGCGGAAAGAACAGAGGAAAGAAAAAAAAGAAGAAACAAAAGATGCCGTAAGTATCTTTTGCTTTTGGATCAAAACTGGATATAATGAAGCATATTAAATGTTAGACATATGTGAATCTTGGGTTCTGATCAGAATATAATCATGTTGCCAATATCATGGTTTAAACACACGCTTTATTAGCAGGTGGACGGTTGGTCTTAAGGTTATGGCTATAGCCTACTGTAGTACACCTGCATATTGATTAACAGGGAGCATTGGTGTAACAGTTCCCATCTCCAGGAGTGGCACTGACAGTTGCTTACATACTAGAAAGTATCATTACTTAAGTTCAACTGATATTTGGCATGATATTCATGTCGAATTTCATTGCATGGGAGGGGGCATCAGCCATCATTGAATTCTAATGCAGCCACGTCCCCCCCCCCCCCCCCCCCCCGAGGACCCTGGGGTTCCTATCGCTCTCCAAGCATTGGCACATGCCTTCTACCTATATCCTTATAAGAACACTAAATATCTGGTTGAAGCTCAGCCCCACCTTGAACATGGAGCCTGTAGTATGGCCAATCAAAACAAGGTGGTGCCATAACTAAGTCCAGATAGGTGTTTGATTTCTGTTTTTTGGGACAAGTTTTATGGTAATGCAATATCCTATAGTTTTATTATTTAGTATCTTGAAATGGATTCAAAAAGAAAAGAGGCATTTCAGTTGGACTTTTTTAGTCAAAGGCCCATTTTAACAGGAATGCCAGTCTTCAATGTTTCCATTGAAATTCATGTTTTCATTTTCAGACTAAAAAGAACATAATTCCTAGTTTGATATTGATTTACCAACTGCTAAATTACCAAATTGAACCAGAACCCATTACCCCCCACTGAACTTCTCCACTGACCCATGTAAACACTTAGGCTTTCCCTTAATTCCCCACTGTAATGCATATGTAATTTATAAACCGTGTATTGCAATCTAAAATATTTCAACGTTTTTTTATTGACCACAACTAGCAACCCTGTTTTAAAGAACTC
Source organism: Alentia gelatinosa (assembly GCA_950022655.1). Lineage (NCBI taxonomy): Eukaryota > Metazoa > Annelida > Polychaeta > Phyllodocida > Polynoidae > Alentia > Alentia gelatinosa. The sequence continues at coordinate 102,128,877 of OX465581.1, forward strand.
CTTGGCAGGGTCTTGTCTCTCCCTAGACTTGCTCAAGTCTTTGATTATAGACCTCAAACTACTTAATGAACTTTCCCTAACACCTGACTGGCCCAGGAATCAAATACTTCTAAGATGTGCACAAAACTCCTGTAAGTTCCTCCTATGGTAACCTGACAACTCCCTTTCCCCCTCCCCTATACCTCTAATTCTTGCCAACTCCTGTGGGGCTTCCTTGATATCATATTCATTAATTATTGGCAGACCTTGTATCGAGATTAAATGCGTCCACCTACTAATTTGGCCTTAAAAGGCCAATATTTCTCTTTTGAAATACACACTTAGCCCTTGGTTTATTCAATACCAATTCTATTGAGTCCAGAAGAGTGGTTCCTTTTTAAAAAATCCAAAAAAAGAAGGTGGCTGCTATTCTATCGTTTGTTACTCTTTTGCATTTCTTCTATTGGTAACATTAAAACTAGTCCATTTCGTTATATTATTTGTCTATTCTTTTTTTCATCAAGGGTCTTGACGATATGGAGTTGGAAGAAGGGAAAAAAGATCTCATTAACCGTGAGATCCAAAGTTTCCGAGATGCCCACAAGGTAAGAATATGATAAATATTTCTTCAATATTCATCCCCATAAGCTCTTCCAGAAATGATCTATGAAACTTTTGGATAAGCGAGCAACCTTTTTTTAAAAAAAAGTATATCGTGATGAAACTGGTCATATCTTCACTTTCAAAAGGTATCGACAACAAAAGATGAAGAACATAGGCCATTTTCTTTTTGTGAAAAATTATACTTGACATTGAAAAATGTCTAGTAGAACACTACGAGTGCTGTATGCAGATGCAAAAGAAAAAAATATATATTTTCATATTTTCCCCCGATTTCGTCCTCGAAAAAGCATCCTTCACATTTCCTTAATATATATCTCAAAATTCACACAAGATGCTCCTCATTAATTCATTGTTTCATTACCCAAATAAATTACTAGATGTGTACGGGATAATGCGCCTTCAAGCTGCAAAGTGCATCTTGAAATGAATAGGCTGTTCTAGATTGGGGATCACTTGGTAAGTCTTCATACCATACTATACAAAAACAAACATGAGCTCAAGAGCTACGCCATAAAAACCTACTGTAGCGGTTAAAAGGTAACTCCCTTCATCTCTACACTGCTTTTCCCCACCGCAATTCCCCTCCTCTCTCCTTTCACGCTGTAGTCTCCGTTGTGCATTGTTTGAAGTTTTCTTCGTTGAGCATTTAGCCGTCTCTTTTCACCATTTGTCCTTTAGTCTGGACAACGCAGAGTAGGTCGTAGTTAAGTTTAAGTATTAATTGTCTGGCACAGTGATACTCGCGAGCTCTGGAATCGCGCGCCAATGATAAACAGTACTATTTAGTGACCAATATTTAGAAATTCTGTCTAATATCTCAGTACAAGAGAACGTTGGAAGGCTGTGTAAGCCAGGCCTTATGAACACTTTCTTTCACTTATAACGAGGACTATCAATGGCTATGTGATGTATGGATAGCATTGTTTTTTGTTACCGAAGACCTTTTTGCCACGTTTCAAAGAATTCATGTTAACCTAAAAAGATATCTGTTCGGTTATAAACTCAAACTTGATTAAAAATTCAGTTTCAGTGTTTTATCTTATTTTTGATCTAATAAGACGGGGCAAAGTATTTTATTTCCATATATAAATGGAGTCTTAGGTCAAACTTTGCATCTCAGTAGAAGCTGTTTGTGAATTCCAGAACAAGTTCGATGTAAGGCTGTTGGGAGTTTCAGTAAGAAAATATTAGGGTAATATATTCCTGTAGGAAAATAGATAAAGATAAAAAGGCATTTCCTAAAGCGGTTTATAGGTAAGATGGGAACATAACCTGACTTCGCTTAGACGATTGCATGTACCAGACGGTAGGAGAAACTAATCGATGCAACAAAACCTATCCAGAAGTCCTTGCCAGAATCCTTGTCTCATCGGGTAACTGGTTGTGGGGTTTGGGCTAATAGGTACGTACCCAACATGGTAAGGATGTACTTCGGTCTGATGCCTTTCCGTTTTCTTAATCTTGTTATCGTGTTATGCATTTTTCTTGGGAAGTATTTGTGTCTCGGTAGTATGAGTTCCCGTCCATGGTTGAAACGCATTTCACCAAGCTACAACGTATTGGTATCCTGAACCAAATTGCATCCTACGTGTTTTAAAGTTTTCTGTAGCCCCCTTGTGACATTTCCACTTCACTTTGCCTCCCTGTTGCCTATTCTATTGCTCCTGTTAAATTCTATCCACTGATGCCAGGGCATAGCAGATTGTTCTGAGGTTAGTGCCCCTACGTAACCTTTCTGGGTCATTCTCCGATGGCTGCTGGGGTGAGTAACCCAACATACGTGTCTTTTCAGAGGTCATGTTGACCGCCGATATTATCACACACAAAAGAGTTACCAAATAATTATCACTACAAAGCTCAGACCGAACTATTAGGGCCAACTGTTAAGTCGTAGTTTTAATTTCATATGGAGTGTGGTTCCTTTTTAAGTTAACTTTCATAAGAGAAAAACTCTTTAACCATGAGGTTTTGTTTCTGTTTACTTTTGGAATGTACTTCAGTAGCAGTCACTCTAAAAAAGACTATTTTGAAATTCTTACTTATGATTGAGTTATGTACTTCACATCAAGGTGTTCCTTAAACGGTTTAATTGTTAGGGGTTTTACTGGTAATTCTGATTATGACCATTACACACTTCTGAATGAGTAAGCACTGTGAAATAAAGGAACACACACATGCTATTGGGTGGTTTGATTGGTATTTTACCACCAGCTAACTGGTGTTACGTTCGAAATGCAAGTTTTATTTCCCAACCCCCTCCTTTTAGTATGCACTCAACCTGCATGTGTTTAATTAGTTGAACTTAAGGGGAAATACTCATGATTGCATTATTAAAAAAATTCTCTTTACTACTGGTTCAATCCGGATCTGACGCGTTTGATTGTACAACTTGTAACTATTAATGAATGTTTTGCCAAATTCGAGGCTATTTGCCTGAGTGGTTTGTTTTATTTGTTTTGTGTAAAATCCTGGCTACCCTCGCAAACCAGGCATCCGTATCTTTTTAAAACCTGGGCAACAACTATAAACTATTTAAATCCAGTCATGGTGTCTGGGAATAAACGCTAAAGAAGTAGTGATGGTACATGAAAGACTCACACCAGACTCAGGAGTGTTTGGTTTGAGCTGGTACAAAGACGGTCACTTGACTGGCCAGCCGCAATGGTGCTTTCTGTCCTTTGTGGGTGGCGCCTCCTTGAAGTAGGGGGTCAGGCGGCCTAGGACCTCGGCGATACAAGATGACAGCTTCCCCAGGTCTGTAACAACATCTATCAACTATGATTGCCACCCAAGAGTGCCCGTTCATTTTTCTTCCATATACTTTTAGTCTGGCTCAATGCATGTAGGTAGCATCCTCCAGACAAAATGAGATGTTTTTGACGTCTTATCTAGGGTGCAACTGTGCAGTTTCGGGTGTGAATTAGCCCCTACAGTCTCTGTGGTCTGCTTCTGTTCTAGTGTAATTCAACTTAATCTTATGCGATTAATCAAAAGCTAAAATAAGTTTAATTAAAAAATGCGTATTTATATATATATATATATATTGATTCCCAATTCTAAATTGAACCTCAACAGCATATTTCCAACCTTTCTCTCATATACTTGGGAATAAAAAACGAAATAGTTGTAATTACTAACACAGCGTATTTGGTTCTGGGTGTTTTTGTCACTAAAATGATCTTGTGAAGGGCACTGTGTAGGTCTACTTGGTGTATATTGTAGCAGCACAAGTGGGGCCTGCTCCACAAGCAATGTCCATAGCCACAAAGATGTAGTATGACATGCAAGACCAGGTCATCATGGTCCTGGTGTAATCCCTAACGCCATAGTGAGACAAGAATGAATCGGGAATCCCAAAGTTTCTAGAGGGAGGTTGGATGCAAGAAGGCACTAAGAGCCTGTAGGAGCACATGCACACCCTGTGTTTACATGGGACTTGGTTATGGTGGTAATCAACCCCTTTTAGCCGCTTAAAATTGTCCTTACATAAGGTTTCTGTGTCCCTGTAAATGACATCTTTTAATGAGTGTAGAATGCATTCCTACGCTCACCTTACTATGTTTACGTTGACTTGGAATAGTGCATCAATGTACCATACCAATGATTGTCAGGCTTTGAACAGGTTTTTCTCTTTTTAATACGTAGAAGATGTGGAGCCGTTGTTGGAGCTCCCTAGATTGTGATTCTCGGTAACTAATAGGTGTCCAATGCTTGCAGGGTGAAGAAGAAAAGGAAGCAGAGCGCAATAGGGAAAGAGAAAGGCGGCGACGCGAGGAGGAAAGAGAACGAGAACGACGTGAAAGAGAAAGAGAACGGGAGCGACGCGAAAAAGAACGAGAAATGAAGCGGGAACGAGACAGAACGAGATCACGTTCACGTGACAGGACGAGATCGCGATCTCGAGACAGGTATGTTTTATCAAATTCAACCACCGACTCTTCGATAACATACCAGAAGTTTTAGACACAATATGTATGATATTGCTATCATAACGATGATACTTAATTCATGGTTGAAATAAGGCGATCGCTTGAAGGCTGCCACGATTCTTGGACAACCCCGTGCTTACCCCTTACAGGTTACAGGTTTCTTATAGAGTATACAGGGTGTGTAATGGTTTTTATTTTGTGATTTGATTATCTCTCCACCTTTTTTGTTTTTTAGGGTGATTCTTTGTGCCTGAATCGGGAAACCCCAATTTTTCAATATTTTGGCTTATGATAATCCTCTTTTGGGTATATATTGTCCTTATGGACTGGGCATTTTGCAAGGGGTGGTGTGGTGAGGGTAAGTACCCAGTATCTTTAGTGTACTTTCTAGAACTTGTGACTCGTGGTTTCATTAAAATATAATTCATCAGGCCTCATAGTCGAACACTTGATGGGATGACTTCCGTTCGTGCTGCGGGTTCTGGTCCCAGTTTCTAATTAGCCTGTGGGTAGCAGACTTGTAAATATTATTATAGTTTTAAAAAGATGAAATCAATAACTAAATGTGTACACTAAAGAATTTTTCACTTCACTTTTTATAACCATGATATTAAATATATATGAAATACTGTGATTTTTACCCCCACGAAATATTAGAGAAAGAGAGCGTCATGAACGTGAGCGCGAGAGAGACTTAGAAGACGAAGAGGAACAGTATGAGAGACGAAAACTAGAAAAGAAACTCCGAGAGAAAGAGGCGGGCTACCAAGAGGTATGATATAACACAATATACATCTGATACATATATGTTATTACTAGGTATTCGAAGTTATTCACAGATTCCAAGTAAATGCGTTGTGTACGGACCTACAAGAATAACAGAGAGCCCTTGTTGGTATAAGGACAGGTTTGAAAATAATACACACGATGATTACATGATACACACTTAACCAACCACTGTATTCTGGTTGCAAGTTGTATCAGCTTGTAAGAAATGGAATTAAAAGGCCATATGTATGTTTGTAACGTTTCAGCTATTTGATAATCTGTATAAGTGCTATTAAAAGACTTGTACAACCGCATAACAACATATTGTTGGACTTTCTAAAAACAAGCATTGTTCTTTTGAGCAGCGATTGAAAAACTGGGAAGCAAGAGAACGAAAGAAGACCCGAGAGTATGATAAAGAAAGGGAAAAGGAAGAAGAAAGAAAAGCGGAAGAGGTGAGTGAAAATGTTCATCTATTGTTATCAAAGAATTAATGCATCTGCCAAAATTCTATTTGCCTTTGTATTTATAACTCATGTTTTGAGGCTTCTACTTATGCTTAGAAGTAAGTATTAAGTATTGGACTCGCACTAAAATGTAATATTGCAGAACATGAGAGCAGCTTACCCCAAAACACCATCGGTATTGTACTGGCTGTTTACCCTCTTAGCTGTCAAAATGCCCAATCATATTATTGAAATTTGATCTAATCACTAGCATGTAAAGTAGGAAATTAATACCATTTATTTAATTGTATAACTCAATATCTAAAGGTATGAGAAATACTGCGACACCAGCCCTCATATAGTTTCCTTTACTTACCAGACCAGGGAGGCAAGGCGACTGAAGGAGTTCTTGGAAGATTACGATGATGAAAGGGACGATCCCAAATATTACAAGTAAGTGATATCGAATTTGTTATTCTTGTGCGTGTGTCATGGTAATGTTCATGGTACTATAATTCTAACTTGTATGAATGGCAGTTTTCCAAGGAAATTTTATTCATCTTCAGTTTATAAAATTATTTTTTCTTGTATAAAAAGAAAGTGAATTGAGCCTCATTTACACAATCAAGATAATTGTTAATTGATTATTGACGAGGCTACATGTTTCAAAAAGGGAATTTGAACAATTAAGATGAGAATAAGATATGATCTTTGGTTGAAAGTTCATTGTAATTGAGTATAGTTAGAGTTCAGATGGTTTGTGATTATTACGTGGTAAAATCATAGGTATGACACTGTGTGACCCTTCTTGGTGGTGTAATTTGCAGAGGCAGCGCGTTACAGAGGCGGCTCAAGGAGCGCGAGAAGGAAATGGAGGCAGATGCACGTGACAGGCAGCGTGAAAAGGAGGAGATTGACGAGATCAGACGTCGACTGCTCGAAGAGGGACACCCCAACTTAGAGGAGCAAATGGCGAAGGTGAGTAGTCACCGTCACATACTGAGTAGAACCCCACCTGACGGACACCCCGCGTAGTCAGTGATAGGGATGAGATCAAATCTGAACCGCACTCGATCCATTGCCACTGAAAATATACCATTTATTTTGGATTGCTATATAATCTCTCTCCGCTTTGCCTCGTGAGATTATGCCGCAGCTAAAACTCATGGCATATTGTTGGTTGCTAGGGATCTTGATGCAGTTCGTTATTAGTTCCCTATACTGAAGCTACCTTGAATTGAATGGCATTTAAAAACTGTTCCTTCATGGGGTGCATTGTGTGGTGTGACATCACTGAGAGATGTCATGATTACACTCCCTAGTGGTCCGAGGCAACATGCCTAGTGACATTGACAATAAACAACCAGAGGTGGTTTATAGTAATGAACAAATAACTTGCTTATTTGACGAATGACATTGTGTCAAGGGAGGAGGTCAAATTTTCGCGGGATTGTCTCATCCGTCATCATAAATCGCTTAAGGAAATATCAAGGCGCTTGATCATGAGTATTGGGGAGTATTAACTAGCCTAATAAATGATTTGTGTACCTGCAAAAGGTTACAAGTCTACCTCTAGATAGGTTAACTGATCTTAGATTTGTATTCCCAGTGCGCTGAAAATAGAATACGAATTATGAAGTACTATATATTTGGTTAAGAACACCTTGACTTGGAATCCTTTATAAAAGCCACTGCTTGCAAAAGTTATAACCATTATCAAACTCCTATCGTGTCTTTCAGATTGAACGTGAACGGGACGAACATCTCATGCCTCGTCTACATAATGTCCCAAGCTCTCCCATCCAAATCCCCTCCTCCTCGCCACCAGCGAAGCAAATACAACAACCGCATCAACAGCCACCTCAACAGGCAGTGCCACCACCACCACAACCACAGCTACAACAACAACAACAAATTAACCTAGTCTCCTCCCCGCCACCCATGCCGTCAGCGCCCTCAAACAGCGGCAAGTCGATGCAGCCCATTCAGCAGGCGGTGAAAGTGGGCGACCTGCCTCCAGAAACTCGGCCCATCCCAGAGAACTCTATCTCGAGTCAGAGCAGCCCAGAGTCGGACGGCTGCGAGCCTCTGCCGTCCATGGCCGCGCCCTACTCGGACGACAGCGCCTCGCAGCCCTTCATCGGCCCGGCGACCAGGGAAGATCAGCAGAAGGCCAAGATGGGATTCTCTGCCATTAAATTGGGTAGGTAGTTTATGAGAGCACTGGCACCTATCGGTCAGTCTGATATCCGGTGGGGGGAAATACAAAGCATACATAGTCATTATGCTACAGTATCCTGACGTGTCTTTTGAGAAACAAAAGTTGTTTCTACTGGAAGGTGATGTTAGGCTCAGTACTGGTGGTGTCCACCTGGCTCCAGCCCATGGGGGATATAACATGCCCATACGCTTTACGCTTTAAACACACGAGAAGGAATTTTATTTTATCCGAGAATAAAGAAGTTCCCTGTTCACGTTAAAAAAAATTAGAAGAAAATTTGCATCCTACTTTCTTCGTTGTAGTGATATCCTTTACAGTGAGGTCAGTAGTATTACTAGCTATCATTTACGATGTACCCGGCAGTAATCTAAGTTGGTTTTAAAATGAATCGGGTTTCGATTTTTTCCTAGCCCGTCTTCTCGATTTTGGAATATTACGTGATAACAATTCTGTATGCCACTAGTGGCTTATAAAACTCGCCAGTCTGCGTGGCATACGGGAACTCAATGTTAAGCCTATGGGATTTTATATTAGGGGTAGGATAAAATACTAAAAATTGTCTCTAAATTGTATATTGATGTACTTAAGTAAATATTCCCATCTCGTTCCTATATCAGGCCGCAGTAATGACAGTCCTAGGGAGACTGCCAGTAAGCGGAAGAAACTGACGGTCGGCGACGTGTTCAACCAGGACGACGACGACGCCAGCGACGGGCCGAAGAAGCGCAAACTAGAGCCGCTCGACTACAGCCAGGATGAGGCCGAGGCGGTGGGCCACTCGGGTAACACGGAGATGCCCACACGACCCACCACGGCCGAGGAGAAGCGCAAGTGTATCAAGATGCTCATCGAAAAAATTCCCACTGCCAAGGAGGAGCTATTCGCCTACACGCTGGACTGGAACATGGTCGACACGGTAGGTTTATCAATCTCAACAACACCTTTTTAGTAGAACTGATATCTACCCGCAAATTGATATGGTTATCATCTCATTTTAAATCATCTGTCTTGCCTCCGTTCTGATGGAGCGACTTTGGTCAAGACTGTATAGGTTTTTGTTAGGGTAGAATTACAGGAGTCGCGTTATGTTTGTATTCATTGGTGATGGGACACATTTTTACACTGGACAGTCACCAAACATTCGCGAATGCTTTTGCGCACATAATCAAATCTCGGTCAGAATAGCCTTCCCAGTAAATGACATTTAAAACTAGTTTTATAGCCATAAACTTGCCTGTGGCGTGCAGTACCGTAGAAGGCGTATTTCATGAGATATAGGAGGCTGTAAAGTTTGAAATTTAAGGGTGTTTTCATGGGTGTATATGTGTATAATTCACATATAAGAATCACTGTTATATTTTTTCACTCTGGCGGCAGACTTTTCTGCCTCGTATTCTAAACACACGAATTCAATTAATATGTTGATTTTAAACTCCTGAAAGAGTAGTTTAGTGACTGGCTTTTGTCTGATACTGGCTACATTCTCGTTTCACAGACACTCATGGACCGGCGCATCAAGCCCTGGGTGAACAAGAAGATCGTCGAGTACATCGGGGAGGAGGAGCCCACGCTGACCGACTTCATCTGTCAGAAGGTGATGGCACACAGCGCGCCGCAGGTCATCCTCAACGACGTGGCCATGGTAAGTCACCCCCCTTATTCCGATAATCCCTCAGGGCTAGTTAAATCGGAGTGTTGTGGTGATGAATTGGTTCCCCACCTTACCTTTACTGTGAGGAAATGGTTAACATTTGTAGAACGTAATTTTAATTCAGGGCTGAGCTCGGAATTTTTTAGGATCCCTTATTGTAGTTGCTATTAGAATAGTGTTAGTATTTTATTCTATTAAATCTCTTAAAAATAGGGGGGAATTTGAGCTTAAAAAACAGGGATGCCAGTTTTCAATGTTTCCATTGAAATTCATGTTTTTTTTATTTTCAGAAGAAAAAAAAGTAATTCCTCATGTAATATTAATATACCAACTGCTAAATAACCCAATTCAGCCACAGCCCATGATCCCCACTGAACCTCCCCATTGACCCATGTATAAACTTGAGCTTTCCCTTGATCCTTTGAATCCCCACTGTAATGTGTATGTTATGCATAAACCCTGTATTGCAATAGAAAATATTTCAATGTTTTTTCTAACCCAAACTGGCGCCCCTGAAATAAATATAGAAAGATATACAGACAAATGGATTCATTGACTTGGGAATTACAAACATGATCTTTAATTTACATTACAGGTGCTTGATGAAGAAGCAGAGGTGTTCGTCGTCAAGATGTGGCGGTTGTTAATCTACGAAACCGAGGCGAAGAAGGCGGGGCTCGTCAAGTGAACCTGTGTGTGATGTAAATAGACTGCTCAACTCTCTTAAAAACACGTCGGAAATCGAAGAGCTACACGATACTATATGGCAGCTTGCTTCTGTGGTGTGGGCAGCCCCCACATCCCACAGAGCTCAGAGACTGGACGTTACACAAAGCTGCGCCCCGTCGTGGGTGAAAACTGACCTTGGCCCCCGCAGGGAACATACACTGTGTTTTGTTCCCCGCCCTATGTAAAGCCGTTGCCATCGACTTGTAAATAGCCGTCAGTAGTAAGAGGGACGTGTGTGTACACCTCCATCGTCACCAACCTTTGCTTTAGACACAGTGCTTATATGTTCTTCAAGTCGCCGACATTGTGGCTAGCAACTTTGAGTTGTGGTGTTCCTATTTTAGTCCAACGACCCATTCCCAATTTCTGAATACATCTATAATCAGGTGGTCTTCTGAAATGATCACAATACAATTGAATTCAGATTACTGGGATTATTGTTGACAATGTAGGCCACAGTTTTCCTTTCCATAAAAAAAGAATGAATTGCCCGCGGTAGATCTCTCGGGGTATGTCAGTTGCTGTACGGATCTGTCGAACGTGATGTAATACTTAGGGAGCGTTGTGACTAATATTGAACGTCCTCGTGTCTGCGTGTAGCAGCGGAACGAGACGGACTGTGACAGCGCCATCCGTAAATTGGTGGCAGGTCCATCCTCAACGATGACTCACAATGAGTCCGACTAGAAACCCCACGCCCCAGCAGGGAGGGTGACGGTCACCCCTCTGTAAACAGTGGTGCCATAACCTTATTTTGTACGGAAATGGATGCATTATGATGTGTACTATTTTATTATGGAGTGAATGGGGCTGAATACAAGGTTGTCTTCGTGAATAAAATGCACATTATGGTAAAGTCATGACTACAAGTTGTGGTATGCCATCGTTTGGTGGGTTCTCTGGTGAACCAAATATTTAATTATCCACAACCTTTGAAATTGCACCATTCTTTTTACCGGCCAGGTACATTTCCATTAGCGCCGCCATTGGAGCACAAACTGAAATGTATGTGATACATGAAAGGCCAATGAATAAAAACAAATTAATAATAAGCATAGAAGTCCTTTATTCATTATATTAGAGAAAGGTCGGTAGCTGCAAGGCTCAGATTTTTTTTGTATTTCCACTTCATGTTTTCCTGAATTAAAATATCACCAACTTTAAGTGTACTGTAAATCTATATTAAAAACCTAACAGAAATAAGAGGGAAATTGGAACAAGTACCAAAGTAGATCTGGTGCATTTTTTTGCCTTGAGGATAATTTAGGAAGTCTACTTCTTGTTAATGGTAGGTCAGAGACCAGCAGAGATGTTGCTCTCGCCGGGTACCAGCAGTGGCTTCCTTGCAGTAAAACCACGTGGCGATGACTCATTTCCGTCCCGTTTTGAGACCAAAATTCAGGAGGATTATATGATTTGAGAAGCAAGTTCATTCCCACTAAAAGCAGACTCCGTCCTCAACTGAGTAGCTTTTTGAGGTCTTGACACACTGGGTTTGCACACAATTTACTGAGTTCGATTCGGCCCGTGTTATCTAGGTCAAGCAGCTCCCCACCATGGCGTACCAGCAGGGGATCTCGTTCAGGACAAGCGTGGCCCGCTGAAGACTAGAGTAGAGAACTTAGTAATTATAAATGATTCGCAGGACATTGATTTTTGAATGTTTAGTCCGAGCCCGATTGCTGTGGGGGGTCAGAATAGTTTTCAATCGAATTTATTTTTACTGTCAGCCTATATATGACCTGAGCATACTAGACTGGTTCCCTGCCCATATGAATAAGGGGCAGGTAACGGGTTCTGACGTCACGCTAGCACGACCTTCAACTCACACTCACACTGCAGCGCTTGAGTGGTGCAGTGTACGTCTCCCGCTCGACTGTAAGTCGACTTGGTTTACAGATGCCAATTTCACTCGAGCGAGTACAGACTAGTTTTTAACGTTTTTCGCTTTTTCTATCCATTCAAACTAGACATTTAATTCCAGCAATGACATATTCAGATTATTTACCTTATAATATCAAATTAGACGCATTTTCTATAGTTTAAGAACTCAAAATGCAGCGTTGCTCCTACCATTGTTTACATTTGTCAGTGCCGTGTACACACAGCGTCTGGTGAGTGGTGGCCGCACTACAGGCTAAGGTGGCGCAATCCCACAATGCAACAGCGTTACCAATAATGCACCATAAAAATGGAACCCGTTACCTGGCCTATAGTCTAACTAGGCCAGGCTTCCAGGCTATGAGCATACATGCATATTTGCCCATTTCTCCTGAACAATTTATATCGTTTTCCTTCCAAAAATATCCTCTTATTCTAATTGAAGATTCAGCAGGTTATGCTTATAGCTGTATAGTATGTATTGCTGAACTGTCAAGGGGTACAAGGAAGTAGAACAAATCTTTGAAATAGCAGCAACGTGAAGTTGTTATTTGAAACTATTCCATTCTAAAGAAAGATATATTCAGCTTTTTGAAAGCGTCACATCTCCTTGATAGTTTATAAAATTGTTGTAAACATCGAAGAGAAATGTTTGAAATAAGTCTTCAAAAGTGAAAAGCTTTGATGATCCCTATATACCCTAAAGACCTAGCCCCACTGAAGTCAGGGGATCGTTTATGGGCCCATCTATCCTGGTTTGCTGCATACCTATTCTCTTAACCAATTCAGGGCAAAATAGATACAGGCAGTGCGCGGGGAGGAGACTTGAAAATCCACTCAAGTCAATGAAGTTCTTTAGGCCACGTGACTCATTCCAGGGAGGCATCATCCCCCATGTGACCACTGCCACACGCCAACCTGCTTGCTTGGAAAGGGTTAAATAAATGTTAACTACAATACACTCGCAGGCTTACAGCCAATTTAATAGCTCGCGTTGCTATTACACCGGAGACCTGGCACCTGAGTGGAGGCTGCCCTGTGTGTGCTTGACTACGTGAGACCCCAGTGATTGAGGATGCCTCTTCATATAGTCAATGTCATATTCATGTAGTGTTTTTTTATCTCTACTAAGTCTGTAGAAAGTGAACCATGGATTTGCAAGGAATCATGATGTGCGGTGCTTCGAATCTGCCCCATTGTACACGTTCGTAAGCCCGGCCCCACTGAAGTGATAGTGTGAGACGCAATCCGTTTGTATGACCCTCGCTCGGACTGAATGACCTTTAATGGACATGCGAGCATGGAGTCGCATGAGTGGGGTCGATTCAAGCCCCGATTCCATCAGAGAGACGGGTTCGTCGCAAGTTTATAAAATGTAATAAACGTCGGCCGAGGGGAATAAAAACGGGAGTCGATCCCGTCTCTCCAGTGGTGCCGGGTTGGGCCTTAAGAAATATCTTATGATATCTTGCGTATTTACATAAAAAAGAAAACGCCTGTATTATGTTCTACTTTGATGTTTTTATTTACAAAGTTAAGAAAGCGAGACAGCGTGAATTGTTTGTTGTACAATCAAATTTTGTTTCCACCGACATTTAACATGCTTGACTACGGCAAATGAATGTGAAGGAAGAAACAAGTTACATTTTTGTGTCATAAACTGATATGAATTCAATTTAGATATCTAGAGACTCAAGGCATGATATTTCCCGTCATTCCAAGGGTCTTTCTTGAAGTAAGTGTATATCAGGAGAACTTTCTGAGGGGATGGGGTTTCAAAATGAAAACATGAAGATAGTGAGCGATATTTGCGTAATTCTGGCTATTAAAACTCTCAGCTGAGGTCAGCAGGGGGGGGGGGGGGGGGGCTTTAGCCTCTGGGGCACTCTCTCAGGCACCCGTTGGAGGCCTATGTGACCTTCAACCCCATTGCCGATTTTTCTCTGTTTTTGCAATTCCTCAGTCCCATGCCTGAGACTCTATAATCAAAAATAACACATTAATCCTATAGGGACGAATCCTATAAGGACGAGTTGTGCCTCCGGCATCATTTAACCGAGATTTACAAAATTGTTTCAACAAGGAAAGAATGGACAATATACATGGTATTTTCACAGACTCGGGATTTTAAGGCATAGGTAATATTCAGGGATGCAAGTTTCCAACAAATGACGGAATTCCGACTTTAGATATACACCGACAACACTGGCTATGTTAGAATATATATCGGTTCATAGCCAGCCTATTCCAAAATAATGTTATGAATTATTCTTTCTATAAGCGATTTTGAATTTCCGATTTTGTCCCCAGTCCCGACTTTCATCCCTGAATATTAAGGATGACGTAGCATATTACTTGATGAGTCAATCGAGTGATGAGATCAGACAATAAAGTGCCCGTCTCGTAGCGGTATACACTTTAGGCACTCGTCCTTATAAGTTAAAAGACAATTACCTCATCGAAAGTGTGCGCCACAACTGTAAGTTTGCCATTGATTCCTACATCATTTATTGTCAAACTGAAAGTTGTTACTACAAAAATATATCATTGAGCTAAGAAGACCGAACCAGGAGGACAAGAAAAGACGTTTTAACAATAACTGTTAAAATTGCCATGTAAAATCTCCTGTTCGCTCATTTCCAAAAGCATATCTAGCTCAACTAGATTTCGTCGGTGGATAAAAAACATAAGGACACGATGACACAATGGCACAATGACAGGCCTTAAACTATACACTAAACATATGAGAAAATTAGGTGCCCCCCCCCCCCAAAAAAAAAGAAGGAAATAAAACGTATAATCACTAACGTATGAAAAAAAGATCAGAACATTTGTCTTTTCTCCGTGACATGGTGGGTGGATGGACAAACAAGCCTTGGTTTCACTAAAGTGAACATTTGAGAGCAACTGGACAACATTGCCCGTACTGCTTGTCGTATTTAGTACACCCAAGAGCTAGAGTACACCGCTGCATCTAATATTTTACAATTTTTCAATCATAATAACTATGATGTCTTGAGTATTTGATTTCGAAATAAAGAAATGAATTACAATGCATGGACATTGTGCGGACATAAAACAACCGAGATAGGGAGAAACCTGGGGTCTCCCATTTCAAAAGGCCCAATATCACGAAGAAGCGTCAAGTTAATTTACAAGATATGTCAGACAGTTTAAGTGTGTTACGAAGCGGCAATCACAAAAGATAAAGCGAAGTCACAAAATATAATCAATCTGGGCACCATTGGAGCCTCCCTATACTGACTGTCCTTAAAAAATAAAGGAAAATTCAGTAACTATTAATCTACTTTCTATATCCATTACGATACCCACGGGTATCAGTGGGGGTGTGGGCAAAAGTGGACAAATTTCTTATGTGGAATTTACTGCCCCAGAGAGACTGACAAAACATGGAAAACACATCAGTGTTGCCATGGAATGAGGTTGAGGGTCACCTGGATGTGTGTGGAAGTTTAATTTACTCTTATTGGTATTAATGACTCAATTTGGCCTATCGTTGTTTTATACAAGAAAAAAATCATATCATGAAATGGACATGAAGAGGATTTCATTGGATAAGTGGAGAACTATGATCTCTAGATATCAGAAAATATCTCTCAAATCTATTTTCGCCATTTTCTATCCTTCAATTCCGTATGTGATACGTCCAAATTATACTGGAGATTTCAAACCAACATTGGCAGGACGATTACCAAGTGTTCTGTTTAACTCCATGACTTAACCATACCCTGGGCAGATGAAGCCCTTTACTTAAAACAGTTCACTTCAAAGACAAATGTTAACAAAATGACAGGGATCCAGACACTTCCTTGTACATCGCACATCAGGGACATCATGCTCGTAACCAGTCAACATTACTTTAGAGAAACCAATAGATATTACTGCAGAGATTTATATAATCAGATAATAAATGTCAAATGTGCTCGCATGTCCATGCTACCATCAAATTGTACCACAAGGCCAACAACATCATCAACCGGTTGTCCTTTCTTTCAAGTTTCAGTTCATTAAACAAAACAAAAACAAATGCAGACGAAGTACGACAGGCAAACATTCAATTAACCACCGTATAAACACAAAGCAATAACAAAAATGGCAGTGTTGGAGGACTGCAGCCTGGTTTGATTCAGGGTTGTGGGGAGAGGTGTTGTGTTGTGAGGAGGTGGAGGCTCATAAACTACAACATACACTCACTCTCTCCGGGGGAAAAAGATTAGAAATTACAAACTTAAAAAATGAAGGGCATTTATCAGTATCTCGCAAAAGAATGAAAAGGAATTACATGTTTATCTATTTCATTACTGTAATTCCGTTATATATCTAAGACATCCACATTTAGATTTGAATTCACTAATGTTATTTTATTTACTTTGCATAATTATATTCTATGGATGGTGGCAGTAGCAACTCAGTCGACAAAGGAGACTTGATGCGGCCGACCTCAAAAAAATTTAACAAATGAAAATCTAGAAATGTCGGATATCCGTAATTCATCTGAATATTTCCACCCCTGTTTAAAGGCAGGTTCCTTCTGTCACAAAAGTTCTAACAACAATTTCTCGGAAATGTGACGTAAAAAGACGTATAAACGATTTTAAATCACCGTAAGCTGAATCCTACCTGTTCACGAATTCAATGCCACAAGAAGTATATCACAACACCTATTTCTTAAAAATTGTACTCGAGTATATATGACATTTTCAATGAGCAATTGTGAGAGCCAAGTTATTGGTATCTCGTATCATAATTCGAATGGTAACACTAGGTCAAAAGCAGAGGAAGGAAGAGTAAAGTAATCTACTCACGAAGACATTAACAGTTTCGTCACTGAACAGCAGAACGTTATGACTGCCTTCAGAGTTTAAATTCAAAATGATCTCAGTAATCGCAAAGTGAGTTTTCTTCCAGTCCATAGAAGTATATTTGAATAACCCAGCAGACTTCACATCGACCTCTCTTATGTGACCTATTAGTGTACATGTGCTGCTTTCTCATTCCAGATGATTATTACTTAGTGACTCTTCGTGCACTGAAAGGTTCCCTTGCTACATATGAATCTTACTTGGCGACCACTCATTGCATATGGGCTGCTCCCTCACTACATGTTTATATAACTGAGAAGCCAGTCAAATTTTGGCGAGAAGAATACGGTAAATTTCCGACTCCTTCTTAACTCCACTCTTTATCGCTAATATGGCCTGGACGTGACTAGTTGTGTCTTCAGTGACACCGAGCCCTTGAATGAGTTCGAAGGAATTTTCGAGCTTAGTCACACGTTCATTCGTTTCAAAAGTGACCTTAGTGACACCAGCGATATCATAGTGGCCCGTTTTTATACACGTTGTTGGCAGCAACGGGTTTTTCATAGTAGAGACAAAGTTGTCTTTTTCTCTTTTCCTTTTTTCCTCTTCTATGTTCATAACCGAAAACAAACTGGAACCTGGCTTCTCCGATATAACAAGGGATACCTGTGAATGCATTGAACTGTTACCTCGCTACAAATGAATATTACAAGGTGGAATTGTTGAGCTCTTATAGGGTCACCTCTCACCTCGTGTTTGCTGCTTCCTGGCTACACATTAATCTTACAAGGCAAACTTCGAGTGCGTTTCTGCTGAACCCTTTCTGCGAACATATTAAGGCAATGTCTCAGTGCACTGGGCTGTTCCCTGGTTACACATAAATCTTCAAAGTGAGCTGTCAGGGCACACCACCCATTCCATTGTATCAGCGGTTTTCATCCCTTTCTTGGGACAATGGTCCAAGATAATTACAAACAACAAAAGGCCTCTCACCACTCCTCCTCCTCTCATATCAGCGATTCAGCTAATAGCGATCTGTGCAGCGACCGTTTCGCTCAGAAAACATCGCTAATCACCCGCTACTGGAGCTACCCTTTGCTTCGTGAGCTCCTCACTGGCTCGGCCCGTCCTCACGGCCAGCCAGCGCATTCTCTGTAACTCAAGACAGATTCTTCGACCATACTACTAGCTGCTTCCTGGGGTCCTATCTGTGCGTTCCCCGTTTCTTTTATCGGGACATGCTCGCTATCATAAGATGTCTACGAAATACAGACAATATACACAGCTGTGATGACCCAATACATCAAACCACTGCCAATACATATATATATATATATATGTTAATATTTTTGACATATGAAAATACTTCACCTTGTTCCAAATGACTATGAATTGCTGGTTTTCTACAATGTGAAAACGTATCTCACACAGGTAGATCACACAAGATGACTGACCAATTTCAATGTATCAATTAAGTTGTCAAAGGAATGTGAAATTGTGAGAGACAAAACAGTTTTACGTTATCACAGCATGTACAAATGCTCATTAGGCACCAATAAAAAAAAAGTGGCCTGCACTACAGGTCGCCCAGTTTTGAGGCTGGGCGATTTTTGCACTGAGTCGGCCGACATATGCTGAATGCTAGGATTTTCTGTTATGGGTACATTTCAGAACACTCTAAATCAGACCTAACGCTGTAAGCGCGCATTTTTTAGGCTGTACAAGTAACGAATTTCTATGATAAGTACTATCTCAATTCAAGAAACCTTCTCATTTCATGAATGGCAACACATCTATAAAATATATAAGGCAGGGTTCTTTACGTACAATCAAGTGTCTGTTGTGCTCTGTCTAGAGGCGTTAAATCATTCTTGTGGCATTATATGGTACTTTTTAACTGCCTGTTAGGGTATACTCGTCAAAAGTCGTCTGCCAACCCTAGACACAGTCCTCAAGGCGCGCAACGTGCCGTTTAGGCAAAAAGAGCAGGATCTTGCTAATCACAGGATTGCGGCTTGGTAGTCGTCTAAATGAGAAAACCGGGATCAACAACAACCACTCACCTCTCAGCAATAACTTATGTTACATATGCATTGAAAATACATATTATAAAACATAAATTAACAACAGCTTTCCCCAGAAAAAAATACAACCAGACCTCTGATATATTATCTTTCTTCCAGCTTAAAACCCAAACCATTCGTACTTACTTGTAAACATTTTCCAAACAGTCTGACTGGTGCTCGCACCAGAGTAACAACTAAACAATCAAGTTGATCACTAGTTCCCAAGCCTTGACCAGCGAACACCACCAGCCTCTGTGACCGCACAAAGACGTTGACCTCTGCTGCTACAGCTGCTGCCAGGGAGTGAGGGCAAATAGTGGAACACCCACCAAAATATAGGAGTATATATGTTCGACGCAGGGGGGCCGGTGCCGTTAAGACTGCATCTCTGCGTCCTGATTCTGGAGGAACTGGTTGAGGAGGAGACTGGAGTTCTCCGAGTCGTCCTGCAGGTACTGGAGCAGCGAATTGGAGTCGATGGTCAGCGAGGTGCCACCGCCGTCGGCGAGGTCGGTGAGGAGGTTCTGTGCGTTGCTCTCCCCGTTCTCCTGTGCGACCATGGCCTGGGCCTGCAGCCCGGGGTCGGCGAGGTACTGCTGCATGCCGATCTGCTGCCACTCCACGCCCGCCTGGTTAGCCCCGACCAGCTCCGACTCAGCCTTAGGACCCATGTTGACCATGGCCCCCATCTGGGCCGGATTTAGCCCAGGGTCAATCCCCGTCATGTCCACTGTGCCCATCATCATCTCATTCATATGTTGCTGGTGAGGAGAGACTGGTTGTGCTGCTAGAAACAAAGACAGAAGTCAGTACTAAAACACAATAACCCGGGTATGCACACCCGGTACCTGTTGTTATTTCTTTCTTTTTTTTATAAATAATATTTATTCTGGAGGTTCTGTAGGCTCAAAAGAGTGCCTATTTCCACAGTGCTCCAGGCTGGAAATTTACATGCAATACTTTTGAGCCCAAAACCTTGCTCAACCAAAACAATTGGAACAAGGAATTAGGAAAGTAACAAATTAGCAATCTGACGTAGAGAAAAAAATACTACAAATTTTATGAAGTGTGTTCGGTTGTGTCACCGAGGCACAAGATTTTTCTTCCACAGTCAGAGAAATAAGTCAACTTTTTAAGCATGTGTCATTCGGTTGTATCACCGGAGAGACTACAAATAAAAAGAGAACTATACAGTTTATAATATAAAGTACTGAAATGAGCCTCATTTTTACCTATCTTCCCTTTTACTTTTTGAACATCTAGGTAGATAATAATAAGAATACTATTTTTATTTACTTTTATAAAATTTCAGGTATTGATGGTTGCTAAATCAAACATACAAACGTCCTTGGATGTACTCAACTGGCTCATGTGATAGGGTGTCTCATTACTCATCTATACCATTAGTGATTTGTATACCTAAGCTTGTACATTCTATGTGTCAAACTCATATGGATATCTGCACTAGAGAAGAACGAGGTATGTCCTACAGAAGCTTTCTACAATAGGTGTTCCAGTATGGATACACCAGTTCAAATGTGGATTTATTACCATGGTAAATTGGCACTGCATTTCTTATTAGGTGATTACATGCGATTACCGTGAAAACCGTGAATTCACCTTATATTCAGTGTGAAACTTGATAAAATAGTTATTTACAAAATCTGGATGAGATTGCTTCGAATATCTGAATTATACTCATGGAAAATGATACAACGTAGGTTGAGGAATTATCCACGAGTTGATGATAGGTATATCAGGAATATTCTTCTGCTTACTTGTATCTCTGTTGTTCACTAAATCATATCTGCACAAAAATTATTTTTACAATATATTCACCTTCCTCTTTAACGACCGTCGCTGTTGCACGATTGCGACGAGGTTTGGCAAGAATCCTGTTCTTGATCGCTTCCCTGGCTTTAGCGCCTCCTGATGGAGAAAAAAAGATGAAAACTCATGGAATAAATAACGAAGCTAATACACTATTACAAGGATTAAAAGTTGGCATGGCATTGCCATGATTTCGGTTTCAACAAGTAATAAGGGAGGGAGGGAGGGAGGGGAGGGAGGGCGGGGAGGGAGGGAGGTGGAAGCCTGTTGCAATATATAAAAATACACTATTGTAACATAAATATCCAAGACGAACGCACCACCGTACTTGGAGACAGAGTCTTGACCAATACAAAAATAGACTACTGTCGCTGGGTTTCAGATTGAGGGAGGGAGGGAGGGAGGGAGGGAGGGAGGGAGGGAGGGAGGGAGGGAGGGAGGGAGGGAGGGAGGGAGGGAGGGAGGGAGGGAGGGAGGGAGGGAGGGAGGGAGGGAGGGAGGGAGGGAGGGAGGGAGGGAGGGAGGGAGGGAGGGAGGGAGGGAGGGAGGGAGGGAGGGAGGGAGGGAGGGAGGGAGGGAGGGAGGGAGGGAGGGAGGGAGGGAGGGAGGGAGGGAGGGAGGGAGGGAGGGAGGGAGGGAGGGAGGGAGGGAGGGAGGGAGGGAGGGAGGGAGGGAGGGAGGGAGGGAGGGAGGGAGGGAGGATGTGGAAGCCTGTTACAATATATATAAATACACTGAACCGCAACAGGTGCCTATACAATATAAAAAAATACACTACAGTCACCGGGTGCGGACTGGTATCGACAGTATCGAGACTCTAATTATTCTGAATACATTACTTTAATGTATTATAATGTAAGCCGCAAAAACCGTTCCCCGTCTCCCCTAATATATTTC
This sequence comes from Alentia gelatinosa, assembly GCA_950022655.1. Lineage (NCBI taxonomy): Eukaryota > Metazoa > Annelida > Polychaeta > Phyllodocida > Polynoidae > Alentia > Alentia gelatinosa. The sequence goes on from OX465581.1 coordinate 102,150,721, forward strand.
GGTCTTGACCTATAGGTCAAACCGAAATAATATACGTAGTTATACGACAATACGAGTGATCATACCGAATGAGGGGCGGAGGAGATACTCCAAACCCAGAACCTATGCCCGACGTTTACCTGACTGATGATTTGAGCACATGGTGTCGCTCTAGTGAGTGGCTCACTGAAGTCAGATGTATATAATACTAAGCATCAAAATGGTAGACTCTTGCATTGGTGGGGTAGGTACATATTCTTATCTAACTATAACTAAACAGAGATATATAAAAAGAAATCCCCTAAACATTGTTTAACCTGAGATTTATAGTTTAATAGTATTTTTTTAGTCTCATGACGCCCAATATTAAAGCTATTCAGGGGTATCAGACTTAGCACAATAGTTCAACTGCAGTGGCAGAGCTGCCGACTCAGTTATAAACTCTCCCGGTAGATACTTCATGGAAAATGACCAGCTCGCCTCTTCCTGATACACAACTACCGCATATCGTCTGTTCCCTACCGAGCCATTTACCGTTCCCTTAGCACCAAGCGAACTAAGTCACCCCAACCTCTTGAACTATTAAATCAGAGTCACTTCTGGGTCATGAGGCAAAAAGCCTTCTGTCTTCAGGCGATGAAAAACAGACATTAGATACTGGGTTACCTTCCTGAGGAAGTGAACTTAGAGTGAGTTATCGGGAGATTTACCTTCAGCGTGGACGTCAGCTTGTGGGGCACCAACGAAGTCTGTGAGGTTGAAAGACTTGCCTCTTTTGCGCGATATACCATAAGGATCTGGAATTGATAATGACATGGCGAGAATTTTACCACTTTGAAACGGACACTTAACTACAATAATACAGTTTCCAAATAGTATTTTGAGGACCCATGTATTATTATCTACCAGATTTTAGAATTTAAAAAATGTTAGACACGAAAATATATGACTGAATTAGGAAGATATAATAGTAGAAGTCTTCAGGCTGTTGTGTACCTGGGTCGATGGGTGCGTACATGAACTCAAGAGGCTCACTCTTCTGGCCATCTGAAGGACGTTTCAGCTGCAGGAACACTGTCACAGTACTGGTGATATTCAGGTCACGGTACGGGGGTGTCCGGAACACAATGGCGTACTGAAACACATCAATAACGTATGCTTAACCAAAAAGCATAACACTTTGTTTTCACCAATTTCCCTACGAGTACATGAATATGGGTCAAATAACTTTCAGATATAGAACACTTTTTCTCTCTTGATATGTGTGTGTGTGTGGGGGGGGGGGGGGGGGGGGCTATAATATACTTTTTAAATATTGCCAGAGATTGCAGCTTTCAACTTTTCCATAGAAATCCACTTGTTCATTTTTAGTATATAGAAATATCATCCCTTCTGCAACACAAAGATGATATTAATATCTCATTCAAGCACAAAAAAAACTATAGTGGTTTGAACTTCCACAAGTCGCTGAAGCAAATGCCACGGCTGACACTGACCCGTTATCCATGTTTCCTGTCTCTCTCAGACAGCTAATTCCATATAAAAAGATGTTGCTAAGTTCTACAAGCAATCATATTTCCAGTTTTTCCCTGACCTTAACTGTCATCCCTGATTGACTGAAGATATGTTTACCATAAAATGGTGTTTTTCAAACATAGTCAGAAGATATGTACACACTACATCGTATCACAACTATGCAAAATGGGATACGACCAGTGAATTACTGGATAAACATTTGTCAATAATGCATGAATTCCTTATGTTCAATGTTTATATAACGCAGTCCAAGAACATGAGTTTATGTCCTACAATACTATGCAACTACTAGTCGCCAGAAAAAAATATTTGTACATACCAAAAAATGTAGTTAGTTAAGCAATACGTCCTTTTTGAAATTCAAGCTCGAGTAAAAGTATAGGCTAATAGTTCACAGATTCTGCAGAGCAGGTTTTCATCCATGGCACAGCGATAGAAATGATATAAAACACAGATCTTCATTTTAGCAAAAAAGCTGATTGGACAAATGAGAAAGGAGATCAATGATTGCAGAGAATGAAAAAGTTTTAAATGATTACATCCAATACTGTACTTATATATCCAACTATAAAGAGATTCATTATTTTATAACCAAAAAGATTGAATAACACCATTAATTAATTTCGAAACAGTAAATACCTTTTTTTTTTTTTTTTACTCCTGTCCTTGATATAATGGACTCTCCTTATAATGTCTTGTTTTGAAACGCCTTACTTTAAACATATATTGGCACTTGGGTACATCTGGATTTCCTATACACGTTATATTTTCAGCCTTTTATTATCCATACACAACGCCGTTAGATATCTGGCACATTGCATGTAGTATGAAAATCGATACGACAGTATTCTCTAATCCCGATTCCATAGTTTTTGCAACATACTTGAATGTTTTTTAACCCCCCCCCCCCCCCCACCCCCACCCCACCCCACCCCCCTTCCCCATATGAAATAGTAGCTATAATCAAATAATATGTTGGTCAACGATGATACAAAGATCTCAACATGGACAACATAAAATACATCGCTTTCCATCACTTAGATAATACACGGAGAATGTGAAACGG